>JARHVA010004018.1:1407500-1480000 GCA_037957365.1 Torreya grandis
ATGTATGGTCGAAGCCAATTGGGAGTAGCTTTACCCCTAATTCATTCCATATTAGTGACATGTTGATTTTATTTAATCATAAGATCTCTAATATTAAACTCATGTTCTCTTACATGTTGATTATATGCTCATTTTAGTCATTCTTCATATATAAGAAGGTGATTAAGGGCTACTGCATAATACTCATCTAAGATTTTGAGCTACGATGAACACTCTTGATGGAAATCCTCATAAAAAATAATGTCTTTAAGGGAGATGCAAAGGGAAGGGATTTGGACTTCCAAAAGAAGTACAAATTTTGTACCATAGACTAAATAAAATGGGGAAGCACCTATAGGGGTTTAAATACTAGTTTGATATGCCCACAAGGTGAAAGGGATATGAATATGCCAATCCTTGCTAGATTTATTAACAACTTTAGTTAGTATTTTGACTAGAGTTTTATTAGATGATTTTGCTTGACCATTAACTTGAGGATAATAGGATGAGGAAAAACTCAATTTAATTTTAAATGAATCACATAATGCCTAAAAAAATTTATTTTTAAAAGATTTTCCATTATCTGTTATTATTTTATACAAAACTCCAAAATGAAAAATAATGTGCTGGTGGATAAACTCCATAATCATTTTGGCCTTATTGAAGATAAGTAGCATAGCTTCCACCCACTTAGTGAGGTATTTTGTAGCAGTGATAATAAATCTATGACATTGGAAGGATTTAGGATTGATTTGCCCTATAAGATCGAGCCCCCACTGGGAGAATGGCCATAATTCCCTTATCACTTGCAATGATTTACTAGGGACATGGGATAAGTATGCATGTTATTGAGATTTTAAACACTTGTTAACATAGGCATACCAATCTTGATTCAAAGTGGGCTAATAGTAACCTAGAAATAAGATATTCTTAATGATTGCACAATAACTAAAGTGTCCACTGCATGACCCATCATGGACTTCCTGGATGGCTAGGGTAGCTTCATGATTTTGGAGACAATAGAGAAGAATGCCATAAAAACCACTCTTATAAAGAAAACCCCCCAATATGATATAGCAGGTTACTTTCTATTGGAAGACACATCTGGCATCTTTTGATAAATGAGGAGGAGGAGATAATCTTGTAGACAAATAAGAAAATATTTGTGCATACCATGGCTCCTCTAGGTTTTCCTCAATATTATTGATGGATGGAAGATTAGTCTTTGTGTAGGAAGGCTTACTAACTTGATGGATAATGAGAAATAATTTGGACTCCTAAGATGAGGATGGGTTAAAATAAGCAAGAGATGCCATATTATCAAAGAGCTTATTCATTGATCTAGGGGTAACTTGGATGGCATAACATTCGAAGGTGGATAAAATTTGATCAGCTAACATCTTATATCTCTAAATTAAATCATTCTTAAATTAATTTACACCAGTAATTTGATTCACCACTAGTTAAGAATCACCATAGATATTAATGGACCCAACTCCTAATGCAAGGGTAGTTTGGAGCCCTATAATCAATGCTTTGTACTTAGCCATATTATTAGTTAAATTTAAGTCTAACTTAAAAGACAAAGGCATGGAAATACCTTGAGGGGGGATTAATATAATTCCCATGCTGCCTCCTCACTCACATTTAGACCCATCAAAAAATAGAGTCATTTGATATTTTGGGACTAATTGGGATGTGGATGTGATAGATTCATCAAGGAACTCACAATTGATTGGTTGATTATCACTAAGAGGTGCCTCAACTAGTTGATCAATAATAATATATCCTTTAACAAATTTTTGGTGGATAAATTCTAGATCAAACTCAATTAAAATCATAATCCATCTAGCCATTTACTAATTTTGGTAAGGCTTAGAATGCATGAACCTAATTGGATCATTGCTTGTAATTACGTACGTCTTATGGTTAAGTAGGTAATGATGAAGTTCATAATCAACAAGGACCAATGTTAGTCATATTTTTTTAGTATGTAGATAATGCATTTCATATTCTATGAGGGTATAAATTATATAATAAATATCTTGCTCTTTATGATGCATATCTCGATGGATAAGTATAGCACCTAGAGCATGACCAATAATTGAGATATAAATGAATAAAGGTTTCCATTCCTTAGGTGGAGTGATGATATGAGGTAATAAAAGGTAGTCTTTAAGCATGTTAAAGGCTTCTTGACAATGAGAATCCCATATAAAGTGACTATCCTTCTTTAATAAATGGTGGAGAGGTTAACATCAATCAAAAAGCTAGGAAACAAAATGATGAATAAACTAGAGATTTCCTTGTAAATTGTGAAGTTGCTTAAGGTTGGATGAAGGAGGCATCTCTAAAATAGCCTTGATTTTACTGAGATCCACTTCTATTCCATTAATAGAAATAATGAAACCTAGGAGTTTATCCATCAAGATGACAAAAATGTAATTTTTTGGATTTATATGCACATGATATTGGAGTAGACGATTACAAATAATATTAAATACAAATAAGTGATCTTTATGGAGCTTTTATTTCCCAAGGAGATCATCTATATAGTATTTAACAATTTTGTGGATTAGGTCATGAAATATATAAGTCATGTCCCACTGATTAGTGACCCCTATGTTCTTTAAGCCAAAAGGCATAATATGATAGTAGAAGGTCCCCCAAGTAGTAATAGATGTAGTTTTATGTTGATATTTTGGTGTAATAAGTATTTGATTGTAACCATAATAACCATCCATGAGGGACAACATTTCATGACTAGTAGTCAAATCCACTAATTGGTTGACGTTAGAGAGAGGAAAATCATCTTTCAAACAAGAAAGATTTAAATCATAAAATTTTATACAAATACGAAGTCCACCTATAGGCTTAGTGATCAAAATTATGTTAAACATCCACTAAGGATAATCAATGGTTTGAATAAAGTTAAAAAATAAAAGGCACTGTAGTTCCATTTTACTAGGAGTTCAATGTGAAGATGCATTCTACGAAGTTTTTGCTTCATTAGCTTAGCATCAGGAAAGGCAAAAGTGTTGTGGATAATTATTGAGGGGTCAACACCAGGAATATCACTATAAGACTAAGAAAAGACCTTACTATGGTCTGATAAAAAAGTGGTAAAATCTTGGTTTTCTTGTGGATCTAAGGCTTTTTTGGTGGAGTACCAAGACATCATCCAAGCTATTTATGATAGGATATTTTCCCTTTTCTTAGTATCTTTTGGGTAAGGAGGTGTTATGGTAGAAAGATGTTTTCAAAGGGTCAAGGTTTTGGACAAAAGGATAGGATCTCATTATATGCTTTCCAGGGATCAAGGGGATGGAATGTCTAACTCTATAAGTATTAAGATGTTTGTCTATAATGAGGAGTAGTTTTATTTTCCCCTTTAGGAGATTTAGTGTGAGAAGGTGATGTCTCATGTGAATGATCCCATGTAATGAGATCAGGGAGCTCTATGATGTTTTTAGGACTGGTTTTAACAATCTCAATTTGACTCATATCAAAAGCATCTCCTATAAGGATATCTAAAACCAAAGGTTTCTTTGGGACTTCTTTAAGAAATAACTGATCATAGATTATGTCAATCATATGTGTAGCCTAATTTTGTGTTTCTCTAGGGATAGCTTGGATTGTGTTTGATGTGGATAGATGGTTTAGAAATGGCTACTTAAAAATATCTAAATATTGGTTAGGAGGAGCATTTAGATTATATAATCAAAGGTCCCCCTTGTAACTGAGGTTTTATACCAATCATTTAAAGGATTTTCATAATCCTATGTCAGGTCCTATTACCATATGATAAGCATAAAACTCATATTCTTTATAATAATTAGGTTTAGGACATGTATCATCAATTGGTCTAATTAGAGTGAGTTTAATAACATTTAATTGTAGGATTTTATCTAATACCAAAGTATAAGGCTATCCTATAGGGGTATATTTCTTAGGGTAAATGAGTAAGGCCCTAGGTTGCTATGTTTGAGAAGTAAAAGACCTCAATTGGTTGGATGTTGGAGGGGAAGAAGTTTTTACAATAACTACATTTTCCACCCCTTTTGGTTTAGGATTATTTCTATTGCTTTTAGAGGGGTCAGATTTGAGGTTTTTATCATGTAACTTAACTTTTCCATCTTCAATGTGATGGAGTTAAAACTTACAAGCCATGGTAAAGGCTTCATCAAAAGTATTAAAATTTTAAATTTGTAACATGGATGATATCTGTTTTACACAAGAACATGAAAATAATTCAATTAAATTTATTTGTGGTAAGGAAAAGGTTAGTTGGTTGATTAAGTTATTCCATTGAGCCATAAAGTTTGATATGTATTTATCATCAAACTATCTAATAATTTAAATATCCATGATAGTCACTTTTAGAGAAATATTGATCGAGAAGTTTTCTAAGAAAAATTAGGACAACTACCCAAAGGAAAAGAGAGAATGCTAGGGAATGGAATTGTACCAATCCAATGCAAATACTTCTAATGATATGGGAAAGGCTTGAAGCAAGAGGTCATGGTCATGTGTTATAAGATAACACACATGTTGAAAGGCTCTAAGGTGTTGATAGGGATCTTCTTTATTTTGGGATTTATTAAACTTAAGAATCTCCCATTGTGAAGGATCCAGTTGGATAGGGATAGAGGGATGGATTAGCTCAATAAAAATTTGATCATATGTGAGCATCGTATTATGTCTAGAGGTATATGCTTCCAAATAAGCCGTCCTATTCATAAGGATGTTTACGAGGTCTGTCTAAGTATTAATCCAAGGCACACTTCCTAAAACACCTTGTTAAAGGGGTTGATAAACTGGTAAAGAGGTAGACATAGGCTATGAGGGAAAGTATCTTATTGTAGTAGAAAAAATAGGTTGAGATGTTGCAATGTATTATGGGACTTTTATTATAATATTTTACTATGGGAAGGACTATAAGTAAGTATTTATCACTAGTTGTGATGAAACTATGTACTGGGTGGGCAAGGAGACATTTTATTGGGGAGGTTATGTTAAAGGGATGTGTGTGAGGGATTTGCTATGAAATATATTCTAAAGTTGTTATAATAGGTGGGATACTTGTAGAAATTGACACCAATAACATTTGGGAAGGTATATTGGATATAGGCTAAGTGGTATTTTGCATCTGAGTAACGACAGTTAGAGAACTGGTAGATACTATAGGCAGTTGGTTTCATAGAGATTATGTGACCTATGTATTAGAAATAGATGGAAGAGATTTAGTGAAAAAGGTTACCATGTCCATGGTAAATTCTCTAGTTCTCTTAGTTCCCTGAAAAGGAATCCCATACATATGTGGAGATCCTTGCGTATGGGGGGAAGGAGAAATATGTATTTCTTAATTATTAGGTTAGTAATTAAAAGCAATGGGGTTATTGTCTAGTATTTATGCAAAGGAAGGATCTCCTTGAGGATTATATTTTGGAAACATAGGATTTTCAAAGGACCTAAGGGAAGAGGTGGGACTATGTGTACATTCCATTGGAGAAGATGTAACACCCTCATATTCTTTCTTTGACTATTGCCTAGTTAAAACCATGAGATAGAAAAAAAAACAAAAAATTCCTTTTAAATTATCTCATGTTAATGATGGATGAAAGACACACACACTAAATTCATTCCAAAATTTTTTTATCTCTTTTAACTTTAAGATGTGAAAGGAAATATAGAAAAATAAAAGATAATGAAGTTCCTAAGAATTGGTAATCTAAAAATGGTTTCAGGTATTTATTTTGGCACTCAAAGGAGATATGTATTGGTATCAGTACATGGCTTGATACTTGGGGTTTTTTCCCCTCACATCACAAACCCACATCCAGTGTGGGTGCTTAGCCAAAATATACCAATGGTGCAAAGATTATACTTAGCCAAAGAATTGAGTTGGTCCTCCCCTTGGTGGTGAAATCCAAGTGGGATCACCAAGAAAAAGGTTGCCATAAGTTGATGAAATCCCCATCAATTTCCTTATGTCAGGTATTCAGATCTGTTAATTGATATTATGATTTGGTTTGTGTGTGGATAAACTGATAACTATGATAGATTTTTTCCTAAATTATTCTATGTGAAAGAATCTAAATAAGAAAGATGAATGCAATTTATTTTAACTTTTTAAGAAAAATAAATAAAATTTAGCCCTAATGTTATCTTTAGATGAATACAACAAAAAATAAAGGGAAAGAAATAAAATTCAATGATTTTGAATTGAACAAATAAAAATGAGGCCTATGGTCCCATCGTGTGTGCTAGAATGTTTTAGTATTTTTTATTATTTTTTAATGTGATCCAATTAACTACTAAAAAAAAGTAAATGTAGGTGTCAAAGTTACCTAGACATGAAGGTTGGTTTCACACGTTTGATCAAGCTTTGTGATAACTCCTCTTTGGATGGGGAGGAATGACCTATAATTCACCACACTTAAACAAAAATTGGATTAATAGATAGATGAGTGGGATATCTGATGAGAAACTAGTCCCAAGAAGTGATACACTTCCTTAGATGGATGTCAACCCACATTCAACATTAAATTCTACCAATAAACATGAAATTACAAAGATATATATGGATAGGATAAAAATAAACAATTTCAATGATAACTTAATCTATAGTAAGATTAATTTGACCAAAGTAATTATCCAAAAATTTAGTTACACTATCAATGTCTTCTTGAATTACAACCAATTATTCACTAATGTATTCAAAATTGCATATAAAATCCATAATGCAAAGTATTAACTCCAAAGCAATGCCACTCTAATCATAAAATAATGGTTGAGGGACTAAGGGAAGATCAAACATGCTAATAGAATCATGCACTATTCTAGGCAAGGTCATCTACATGAAAATACAGATTTTAGCAAACTAGAATGTAGATTTAACAAATGTTGATAATACAAAATAGACTATTTAAAGATGTTTATATAGTTTGATAGGGATCAATGAAAATCCTACAAGATTGATGTCTATTCTATAGGATCGATGTGGATTCAGATGAATCTATGTAAAAGTGTTGAACTATAAAGTAGACTATATTGACGGCCTAGAAAATTGATAAAATAATCAAAACCTAATGTAAAATAAAAACACAGAGATTGAAAAAGATAAATAGAGATTAAATATGATAAGATACTAGCCTTGGATGGTTGAAATTATGTAGATACAAATATGCAAAAACAATGTAAATCAACTACAAAAATCACCTGATAAAGTCAACAATCAAGTGTTCTTCAAAGTGATAAGGTGTTGGTAATGTCTATATGTAGGTTCAAGACTAGTTTGGATAAATTTAATGATCAAAATGGATTCTTTCCTTTCACTTTCATTCCTCTCAAGTAATGATTGTTTTATGAGTATTTATGGATTCATGTCGATCCTAACCTATCGATGTCAATCATATACGATTGACGTCGACCCACCCAATTTGGTAAAAAGTTGGCTAAGGCTATTTTGAACCATGTGCCAAACTTATTGAATATAACACTAATTTGTTTTTATAGATTTTTAATGAGGGAAGGTTGTTAGGAGGGTTGTTGAGAGGTTCGGTAGTTTTTTTTTATTTGATTTTTATGGATTTTATGGTTAAGGGTGGTAAATAGTAATTAATAGAATTAATTACCATGGGTAAATTGGGGTTAATTTTTAAATTAAATTAAATTATCCTATGTGGTAAATGTAAATGGGAAAGTAAAATATAATTATTTAAAATAATTACCCATGGGGGGTTGATATGTTGGACATAACATAAATATGATGATGCATAAGTTAATACACAGGGGTGTATAAAACTAGCATCTACAAGTTCCTTCAGCTATCATAATTAGAATATCCTTATGGGTTTAAAATTAGGATTTGAAATCCTCTATGTATATGGATTTATCCAATTTCATGTTATTCCTTTTGGAAAAGGTAAAAACCTCTTGTATTTATTCTAATATGACCCCTCTTCTACTCTCATATTCCAATTTTCTCTCCCTTGCCCTTTGCACACTTCCTATAGTTTTTTCAAATATGGAGATTATAGTGGGTTCTATAATTAAAAGATTAGGCCCTTTAGAATCCTATGACTACATGTATATGGTCCACTATGGGAAGACTAGCTAGGTTTTATGTGTGGTTTGAATATCTTTAACTATAGTCTCACCCAATATTTCTTCTAGTGTACTTCAAAGTTTCTTCAAGTAAGGGATCAGGAAGTGAAGGCCAAATAATTTTAGACTATTCCACTCCACCATACTAAGGTAGTGGGAGGATTGTATAGATTGGATTTTTCCTTTCATACTTCTTCATTTTTATCATAATAGTATCCTAAGAATAACTTTGGGGGGGGGGGGGGGGAAGGGTACTTATAAACCCATCTAAGAAGATAAAAAATGGAGTTAAGGGATTGTTACTACTCTACTAGCCCTTTTGGTTGTCTTTTTATTAATCGTATGGGAAGTTAGGATAGTAGTGGAAGGAACCATAGTAAAAATAATAGGAATGGATATATAAAATACAATTGGAGGTAGATTAACTGGGGGAGTGGGAATAAAATGAGTTAAGGAAGTATCCTCCACCTTAGGTATAAGCATAGTTGGTTGGGAACTTGGTTAAAAATAAATAACCCCCACCTTTGATATGAAAAGGGTATGGGGACCATCAATATTGAGGGAGATATAATCAAATTTACTAACAACAAAAGGATAAACCTAAGACACAATAGTAATATTCAAAACTCTAGGGGATGTTTTCTCACTTAATGGATCCTCATGCAATTGGTACTTTCACCTTGGTGTCTTAGAGGCTCAAGATATTATCTATTTTAATTTTTACCTAATCATTCATGGATTCACCTCTAGTTACCTCTTGTGATGGTCATTCTGCAAATGGTGCATCAATTTTTTGGACTCTATAGGGGATCATCCATTAGCTTCCTCTTATAACAAATTAGTATTCTCCTAGATGTGGAAGGTTCCTCCATGGTGGTTATGATTTATGTAACCAAAATAATAACCTTTGGGATTTATGTATCACTTGGTTGGGTAGGTCCCTCAAAATTTAAAGAGTCAAGATAAATGTGTTCATCTTGTGTTCATCCATGTAAAGTATTAGGCACCACTATATCCTTCTTTACTACTTTAAGTGCCACAGGGGGTGTCTATGAGGGTTTACCTTGATATTTTATTATATTTGAGGGCCTATTAGCACAAAATATGATGTATCACATCCTCCAGTTGGTGAGAGTCTAGTCTATGCATCCATAATTGAGATAAAAGGCTACCTTAAATGATTTTAAAGAGGTCGTATTTCAAATTGAGTGTTTGTATCCATTCCATGACTTGGGAATCATACATAGCATTGATAAATAATAAATCATGATCATAAGGTTCATTTCATATGGAATACCAAGGCCCCTAATATGTTTATATACTTAGCCATGTGGATCCCATTATTTGTGTAATAGTGTAGCCAATGACTAATAATCTCTATACCTGCTAACTTCATAGAAATTTTTATGGTTTATTTATCACATTATCCAAATAATGAGGTGGTATAAATGAAAATATATCTCTTACTCTTATGCATATCCTCATTTATTGCTTTGTCTATTTATCAGACACATAGTTTGGGAGTCATAGGGGTGCTAAATTATGGCCTATAACCATAATCATAGTATTATCTAGGTAAAAATAATAATCTCACATTATCAAAAACATATCTATAAATATTTTAGATAACCTAAGTAGAGGTTACTCATGGATAGCTATCCATACTTGGGGGTAGACATCTTTTGCAATGTGTATAATGTTCTGGGTGTATGCATATATGTGAATGAAATAATTAGAATCACATATGTGATTATTTATATAGTAAATATATAGGATATAGAGTGACCCATTATGAACATAGAATATGTTTATCACAATCATTAGAAGGTAGGACATCATGTAGAAATCTGGCCTCTCCAGGGACTCTTATCTTTGTTTAATATTTTTTCTTGTAGCCTTAAACTGATCACTTCACCCCAAGTGAATGTCACCTCTAAATTCATTAGTAAGTAAAGAAATGAAATCCACTCATGATGTAGGAATTATATTATAATATATATAAATAATATATTAAATAGGGCCATCCTAATTCAGATTCCCTTCCTTAATTTGGTCACTAGCACTAGCTTCTTATCCTTCAAATTGATAGTCTCCCTAGGAACCATCCAACTACTTAGTGTTTTATCAATTTATTTATATTTATTGCACATGATTAACCTATTTAAATAATAATTATAATATATAATTTTGAGGTAGAGATACCTTTTAAATTCATCATCTTAAATTCATGCCTTGATTGTCTTATGTTCCAAATGGTGTAGGAATGTGCCTTCAGTCACCATCCCAATGAAGAATAAGTCTTGAAGGATTTAAATGCATAGAATAACCTTTGAATTAATATTGAGAAGTTTATCCATTGGAATTTAAATTAAATTATGTCTAAAACTAATTATTGTTGAGCTAGAGTCAATCTCTCTTCATGGGTATGCATGTCAACCTAGTGTATCACCTCCCACCATGTTGAATAATTGTTGTAGTCATTGTTGAATACTATGGGATCAAATAATGTGTCTTTGTATTTAATATAATCCTTAATATAAAAAATTAATGGGGGAAATATTTATTTTAATTCCTTGTATGAGGATGACATTGTTATTTAACTATGTTGATAATGGTTTGGTTTTCAAGTTAACATCTCAGCTCTCATAGGTATACTATATGCTTAAAATGTTGGTAGTTAAGGCTTGAAAGTAGGTAAGTAATTAAGTTAAAATTTATAATGAGACAAATAAAAATACCATTACCCTATTATTATTTTTTATAGATTTTGAAATAATGTATAGTTCATGTGCCATTAATTTATAAATTCTAATATCAATAACTTTGTTTTGTTTGTTCAATTCAAACTTTTCCACTTCATTTGGCAGGAATGCCATGTAGGAACTATTGATGCTTAGTAGGAATGCTACATAATTTATTTTTATAAAGTGTTATTATTATTATTATTTTTATATTTCACTTTGTTTTACTATGACATGAGGGCTATCAAAAGTTTGAAGTTGGGATATAGTGTTACAATAGTGTTTTCAAGGCATATGAATCTCCTAGACAAAAGTTTTGAAAGCTTTTGCCAAAGACCAAAATGAGCCAGATAAAACCCCCATTTTTTTTTTAATAACCTAATGAGTCAAACACTTTTACCAAAAAAAATTAATGAAGACCAAAATATCAAATGTTTTTGCAAAATAATTTAGCCAAATAAAATCTTTGAAGACCCAAATGAGCTGAACAAACTTGTTGACCGAATGTTTTGAAAACTTTCACTAAAGAAATTTTTTGTGTCAACTAATTTCATTGAAGGGTATTATCAAAAAAATACTTTGAAGACAAATTTGAGATAAAGTATAAAACCTATGAAAACCTAGAAGAGGAGGTCCCAAAGAGTAAATGGCAAAGTCTTTAATATATGGAAAATAAAGTTACAGAGGCCTTGTAGACATAAATTATAAATGATTATCCTAGATAGTTCCTATAAATAAAAACTCTAAAGAGTAAACCCATTCCAAGGTTTATATAGATGTCAAGTGTTGAAAATTATCAAAGATAGGATTTTAAACAAAAGTTATGAAGACCAAATCCTACTAAGCACATTTTTCAACAAGTTCACTAGGTCTATATCTTTTCAGAAAGATAGTGGGTATAAAAAAAGAATTGGGATATGTTGGGTACAAAAATTTAGTTACACAATTGAGATAATTTTAACTTCTAATTTTAAATTCATAATTGTTCCAAATTTGGGGCATGTGGCTTTTAACATATCTCTTTCTATCTCCATTGATATATACACATTCAATATTTATCTATATTTTTACTAATCTTAGTTTTAGAGCCTTATAATGATACATATTTCTCAAAACAACTTACCAATACGCAGGTTGGTTACATTGACACACATGTGTACTCTTAAACCTTTCTCTTTAAATTTTAATAAATTTCAAGTACTTTTAATCCCAAATTATATTCATTGATTATATACTATAACATGATCTTAGTTGTAGGTTAGTCACCGAAAAAGGAGTCAAGTTGGACACATGTAAACATAAGGTGTGTTCTACACACCTATTATGCTTTCTTTTTCTTTAAACTAACAATTTCATTTCTAGATTAAAGGGGGGAAATTTTTATGATATTTATGGATTATATAACACCTCAATATTTTACACTTGGAAAACTTATACCTTCATTGTTCCTCTCAATTATTAACCTTTCTCACTTCTACAAGTCAGACATATGTTCTATTGTATGACCCTTGGCCTATATATATTAGTTTATATAGTCTTATGTTGATTAATAGGGCCTCATATCTTTCCTAAAATACTTAAAATGTAATTATATTCCATCTCTTAAAATTTTGAACATGTAACTACTTTCCTTCTCCTTGGGCACTAATGTTTGGGATAGACACTAGCGTCTAAATTAGTGTCCTGGCCCAACATAAGTCTCCAATGCCCTGAAGTCATCTATTTTGAAAATAAAAAATATCCTAGTGGTCAACATAAGTGATTTAGTATGAGTTAATTATCTAAAGGGATTGATATAAAAACAATATCAACCCTCATTCATTCCTCACATAGAAAAATACCAAAGAGATCAAGGCAACTTATGAAAAGCACTCTATCAAGCATTCAATTAAACAAATATTCTATATTTACACACTATTCACAGGTAAAACACATATACATGTTTTAATTACTAAATGATTAGCCCAAGAGACTGATTTACCAAGCCACAATCTAGTTCATTAATGTACTTGCTTTACACAATATTACATGATTCACACATAAACCAACACATAGAGGAGAACTACATGACTCTTAGGCCCTCTTCTAGAGTATTGGTCATGTAGGAATCACCCAATAACAATGGATTATTTTGGGTTATATCGACAATATGTTCCCAATAACTATGAAGATGAAGAACTAAGGTTTTACAAATTCAAGAGGAGTGGCAATCTATGACCTAGATCTGAATGCACAAGACTGAAGGCAAAGTCAAACCCAAAATCATCTTATAAGTCACATATTTTTATAGTAGGTATTATATACATGAAAATTGTGTTGAACTTAGACATTAGTGTTGAATCAACCATCCCAAGATGATATTAATGTCTAGAGTGCTGGAAGAATTAGATTCAGAATTTGATAACTATTCAAGAATCTCCTTCTATATTATTTTCTATTATTTCTAGATCCATCACTATGTTAGCATCAAAACAAACTAATTATATTACTTATTTATCATTTCTATGCATAACGTAGTTTTACTTTCTATATTTATACTATACTCAATGTAATAAATTCAGTGTATGCTTATATCTAAGTTTATCATTTAATTAATCTATTTTAGATCTAATTAACACCCTTATGAATTTTAATTTATATATTATTAACCTTAGTCTACTACCAAGTTATGATATAACCCCCATCTAAAAATTTATGGTTAAAAACCAACATATATGAAGACATAAATAAAACAACTATATAAAAAATGAAAATAATTATCTTTTTATTATGTACATTTGATTATGAACCCCTTGGCATATGATATTTTTGATAATAATAGATTTGTGAATTGAAATTTACACAAGGTAGGGGAAGGGTATTGAGCCTAAGGATGCATGGTTTTAAGAGTGGGTTTTGATGTTTTTATGTATTTTTAGGGATGGATGGTTAAATTATGTACACAAGGAAAAACTAGTTCTATACATTTAGAAGGTTTTGTGGCTAATGCACACTCTTATTTAGAGAAGTGTGGGACCCCTATTTAATGTTGATCAAATTTAAGGTTCCTAGAGTTTTGACCTCTCCTTGATCAGTGTTTTTTTTAGAGTCCTCAAATTTTTATTTTGATGTGACTTTATCATGCATCTAGTTTATTGATAATGGAATTTGATCTATATTAAGGCCCTCGATGGATTATAATTTTAATAACATTTGAGTCTTGTCATGTGTTAAATAGAACAATGCAATTTCACACAAAATATTTTTATTTAACTAACATTCAAGTCTATAGATCTGGACTTGTTTTTTTAATTTTTGAGAGTCTCAATCTACCAGATTCATAGTGTCATAGAGCCTTACATGGAAACTTGTAAAATCCTATTGGAAAGTAGGTCAATTTTATTTGATTTCATGGTTTTTTTTTACTTAGTCTTTTTTCATGGATTTTCATAGGTTGAGTGACCAAATCAAAAATATTTGCTTGGTTTTAGCTATCATATTTCCTAGTATCCTAGACTTGGTAGAGATGTCAAATACTAAGAGAGAATAAAAAAGTGAGAAGACACCATGTGACCCAATATTATAGCTATTAGTCTCCTAAACCTAATAGAGATGTTAGATCCTAGGATAGTATGACAAGTAATAAGGTGACATGTAACCCACTATCATAGATATTAGTCTCTTAGATCTGATAGAGATGTTATAGACTGAGAGATCCCAACCAAGTGATAAGGCATCACATGACCACTATCAGAGTCATCAATCTTCTAGACCTAATAGACATGTCAGAGCCTAGGATAACCTTACATACCAAGACATGACATGTGGTACTTCCATATATATTATTGAAAGAGTCTCAATAATCCCTGAGTATTTAGAAGAAGATAAAATTATATTTAAAAGACCAATCAAAATATTCCACACATATTTTCACTACTATAGCTATTGACTCCTACTACTGAAAGCATAGAAGTGAAGTATGTAATCATGCCTAGGTGGTATCCATTTCAATCAAGATAAAACAATAATTTACACATAACACAATAAATATATTTTATAGGATGCCATATGGTTGAAATAAATGTATACTTACCACACTCTTAGCATTAATGAAATGGGTAACTAGGCCTTGATTGGAGAAATTAAAATGTTATGTCACATTTTCCAAATCTAGTAGGTGTCACATATTTGAAGTCACTGAGTTTAAGTATGGATTGGGAAATAAATGAGAAAATCCAACCACTAATTGAGATTTAAATTCACATTGAGTGAGCTACCATGCATCATAAATATAATATATATGTGTGGATCCCTATAATTTTCTCTAGATAATCTCATTTACCATTATTACTCCAAATTTCCTAGAGTATACCTTCTTGTTTTCTACTCAACCATTGTGCCTTTTGTGCCTCCCTTATCCATAACTCATTATCAAAAGAAATATAACCTTTTCTATAGTGTTCAATTCATCCTCTACCCCCAAATATAAATTTGAATATAGGGATGACACATTCACATATGGCCTAATGAGTTTCAACCACTATAATGATATGTTTAATGATATTGACCTAGTGCCCAAGTTCTCCTCCAGTGATGATGAAGTCGAGGCTAAATTTGAAGATGTCTTATGATCATATCAGAATTATGGCCGACATCAAGATTTATCCAAGCTAAAAATGTTCACATGTATGGATTTTATTTGTAATTTTATACTCACTACTAAGTGATCATAGTATGGTGTTCACAACCTAGTCTACTTAATAAGCTCACATCATCATATAACATATATATCAAGGAACACTTTTAGAGATTTTTACAACCTCCTAAACTTTACAGTCACCTATTATTCATTTATGCTAAGCACATGAACCATTTTTTATGAGTTATATGATGTCTTAAATTATTGGGTGGATAATCTAGATATTAAATGGGTAAACAAGATAAACATAAAATCCTACACTATTCACACCTTCAAGGAGGGAGTTTGTGTCACAGTGATACTAATAGACCTATTACACCACAAAGAATGACTACATGCAAATTAATATTTTGTGGGTTCCTTTTTTCATATCATCCTCCAAGGTTATCAAGTCCCAAAACTTAGGAAGTGAGCAATTTCAACTTGATCAAGGTAGTAGGATATGCCCAAGGAAGAGGCAACTTTTATATGATGAGCTACTTGGTAGATGCATATTGTATGATGATCACGTTAAAACCTTTTTCCTTTACATCATGGGTTCTTGGATGCATGGTGGTCCATGTAATGTTTTTAAAATTATATTTCCACCATTATTAGAACCACATCTAGGATATTGTGATTCTTTTTACACAATGGTTTATATGGCCATTAACTAGGCATCCATGCCTTGGCTCTCCAAATATGTAAAGGAATATTTTACCCCTATTTAACTATAGACTTGAAACTATAATTTAGGTGGTATTAATCCTTAAGGATCCCCTCTACCTATCCTATCAAGATGTAAACTTCCTATCAGAATAAGATATCACCTACCAACTAGTGGAAGCCATATTTATTCATTGCATCAACCTCCAAAAAAAGACTTACCTAATCTTTCCAATCATAATCATTAATAATTTATATAAGATCCTCCCCCATTTACATAATATGGTAGTAGGAAGGGACTCTTACACCCTAGGTATATCCTAACATAAATACTAGGACCTAAATGACTTCACCAGGGACCATGTGGTAAGATACTAGGCCTAACTTAACATCAACTATGGAAACCAGCCCCATGAGGATGATGAGTTCTACCTCAACCCAACTAATTATTAGGAGGTGTTTTATTTGATCAAGGACAATAAGAAGAAGAAAATAAATAATTCGTCCTATTCCATTTTCCTAAGATGGCATTGCCTCCTCCATGTTATCCTAGCCCAAAGGAAATACCCAAGAAAATTACCAAAAATCTCAAGGAGAATTTTACAATGGGTCCCTACTCATCCTCCCCAATATTATCCTCTATAATATTCACCTCCACAACCATATTCTCTAGATCCACTACTTCATGTTTTTAAAGTAGCTCAGCCTCATTTAGTTCATGCTCAAGTGGTTTGACCTCATCCTACATAGAAATGTAGGTTTTAAATTAGTAGTGTAATAAATATAAGACCAAGGTGGGACCAATAGTTATATCTCATTAAAATCCCTCTCCCTACTCCCACCATTCCTCAAAAACCTAGTGGAACTCCCTAGTTTCCCTTGTCCATAAAAAATTAGTTTGGTTGTGCCCCTACTTTTACCTATTCCGCCCCTTCCATAATTAATCCAAGTGCATCTAGATTTGTCTATGCACAAAATTCTCACCTTAAAATTATCATATACCTAATACATTCCATAAATTGGGATCTCTATGGTGTCCCTATTAGTCCTTCCAAAATTTCATACACCTATAGGTTCCCCATCTCCATCATGTTTTGTTTCCTCCCTTTTAATAAGTGTACTTATGTGCATAATTTAATTAGCCTTGACCACATCAATGAATTATAATATATCCTATTATATTATTTAGTCATCCCTTATGGCCTCCTCTATTCTTATTCCTTCTATTACATTATCTCACATTGATCTAGTCAAGAGGCCCAAAAAGAGGAAAAAGGTAACTCATCTTCAACCTTGTATACAACCTCATGTGGATCCCTAAATCAATCCTAGGCCTCCCTTTTCCATTTTATCAAGTTCCTATGGACTTGGTTTTAACCAAATAATTTATTCCATTCTGATAAATACCCCTATCCTTAGTGTCAGTGTCGCATAAGTTAACTTGACCTATAGCTAGTGACATGCACATATGTTCCCTTGGGATTCCCCTTTCATCTTAATTTATTTTTCCCCCATGCCTCCTCATCCTCCATTATTATCTTAATTAATTCAATTCATTTCAATTATACCTCCCCCACTCAAACCTCAACCTACCACATCCATCTCTACCAACCCACCAACACCCTTGTCCACATTGGGCATAGCCATGGTGTTACAAGCACCTGAGATGACTATAGAAGGTGATCCCAAAGTGTATTGGGACTTTGACCCAACCATGAGGAACATGAAGAGGATCCTCACCCTAAATTTCATCTAATATGGAAATATTATAGAATAGTAAACTTAGGAAGACCTTTTCTCCCTCACCAAAGTTTAGACATCCACACAAGAAGAAAAAGTGGTTGAGGACCCAATCTCTATGCTCTAGGATACACATAATATGTTAGATAAGTTCTTGGAAACCATACAAGAGTAGGTATATGAACTCAAATAAAAAATGAAGGGATACTTTCATGTGTAGATGATTAAGTGATTTGAGGATGCCCTCTTGTAGGTTTTCTCAGCTCTAGGGGAAGTGGTCAAACCTCTAAAAAATAACAAGCCACATCTTCTAATGGCCTAGGCATGTTTAGATATTTTTATCTTATGGAGAGAAAGTGAAATAATCTATACATGATCATACATAGTTTCATGCTGATATAATTAATGTTCATTACCACTTCAAACTTGAGCCTTTATTAGACATATGTTGGGAGCATGAGGGCTTCAATTGAAAAGTGGTTGAACTTGGTGGAGATAGTGGTATAAACTCTACAAGAAAGCATGGAAAAGATGTTGTCCTACTTTAAATAGGTGAAAATCACTATATTATTCCACCTAGATGGCACTTTGATAGACAAAGGTAAATTTGGAGTTTACTTGAGTCAATTCAACTAGGTCATGAGGAAGAAAGTGGTGAAAGCCAGCAAAGCTAGATCCCAAGAAGTACTTAAACTATATATTTTGTCCACTATAAGTATCATTGAAGTTTTAGAGGTTAAAGTGTCTATGGAGTCCCCAATATAAATATATCAAACACTATTGACCTAATCAGAGGTAATCTTTCAAGAGACACCAATAAATTTGGCCAAGTTAGATCAGGAGTTTGTCTTAGTGGTAGTCATGCTAGATACCAAGGAAGAACAATCTAAGAAGTTAGGGGGAAGTTCATCTACAACTTGTCCACATATATATTAGGTGGGACATTAGTAATATTTTTGGAGAGTGGGGGATATTATTAACATTTTTTAATCTATGTAGATGTAAATAACTCTGAAAGGTCACCATGGCCAAGGATGGGAATATCATGATATTTTGAGATGAACCCCAGCATATATATATTGTAAAATGAAATATTTTAGAAAGTTCAAAAAGTTGGGTCTCAAAGTGATATTGGAATCAAGCTAGGATTACACATGTTATTCACTGACCCTATGAGATTTAAGTGTATGTCATGGTTGTTAATTTGTAAATAAGCTTTGATTTAATGAATGTAATTTCTTACTTTTGGTTGAACTAGTTGGTTTGTTTACTAATGGGTCAATTATTTATAGTATTCAAAAAGTGTTTATGTTAAATGACCAAATAATTAATTTGTTACTTAAATGAATGTATTAGTTATAATGTGCTCATTTTTACCACTCATATGTAAATATTTCTTTCTTTCTTCATAACATATGCAATATTTATATTTGATAAACTGATTATGTTAAGGAATCTATGTCATACACTATAGTCTATTTTAATTTTTGATATTTAGTTAAATATTTATAGATTAAAAATTCTTTTCTATTTACTTTATAAATATTTCCCTTTGTAAAGATGATTTATATCAATTGGTGAAACTTGAAACACAATGATACAACTATGGTAAGGCACACATATAGCCCAATTCTTAAAGCATGAAAATCCTTTCAAGCCTATAATCATTTATTTTCTACCCTACCTTGCCTTCCCATTTTATGTTTATTTTGGATTAAAAATATCTCTCCCCTTTTTTATAAATTATTAAGGTATGACTTAAGGGTAAATAATGAATAATGTTTTCTTTAACTAATAATAAATTCTACTATAACACATTGAACCCTCAGTGGTAATAATTACTACTCTTTGAGTAAGACAAGGTTAAACTACCTAGTCCTTATATTTAACAACATTAGTCCTAAAACTATTAAGGTGTTACATTTATCCCATTGTCTTCCACTTTCTTTTTCAAAACACTCAACCTCATGAGTGCCTTCGGATGCACAAGATTCTCAAGTATGACAACAAATGACACTAAAAGGAAGGTAATTATTTTATTCAATATTGATTCATTACCCGTAACATTTTTTCCATTGTTATGAGCCTCAAAACCGTATATTAATAGATATAAAAAAGGTAGAACCTAATAGGAAGTTTTAACCCATTGGTTTACCCCTAAGATAATCTAGATCCTATCACATGAATTACCAAGTCTAATTCTAGGTGAGGTAGACTAATTATTTCACCTATGAAAGCACATCGAATAGGCTAGTATCATATAGATAGACTTAGACCTATTATTTATTCTACTATCTCATCCTCACATTATCCCCCAAACAAGCCACCCATAATGGCTCTCTGAGAATTATGGTTAGTTGAGTTATATATCAACATGATTAGAGTCATCCATGACTTATCTAGGAACCCAAAAAGTTACCTTCCGCTTTTCACTCATGGTGTAAGATGAATATCTGAAGAACATGTGACCTTGTATAAGACTACCCTAATAAACCTGAATGTAGAACATGAAAATGTGGTGTTCAATATTTTCCCCTTCACTTTGATGGATTTAACCTATGAATAGTTTCTTAACTTCCCTAAAAAACTCAATCACAACATAAGACTAGTTTAATATTGATTTCTTTACCCAATTTGGATAAGTTATTGGCCCTAGCTTAATCTACCAAAAGTTTTCCTACATTAAATGATAACCCTATGATCTTATTAGAAAGTTCAATTCTAGGTTTTAGAAAATGTATAGCCATTTCAATGTGCTTTATCAACCTAGCACCCAAATAACACTTGAGATGTACAAGAATGCTTTAGATCCATAAAGGATTCCTAAGAAAAGACCCTGTGATAATAGAATTTACATTATCTTATGTTGAAGCCATAAATTTTGATAGATAATTAAAACATTAGGGTTAAATAATGGCTCACATTTATAATGCATTTTTGCACATGCCCATAATGAGCCTATTTCCTAACACAAACCATAATATTTCAATGTTCAAAATGTTACCCATAATGAACCAACTCCCTTTGAGTCATGTTATTCCAAACCAACACTTGGGTTTTTTAAACCTAGTGAGCAATGAAATGGTAACTCAATGATAACAACAAGTGACATAATCATTAGCTAACAATACCCAATCTATACCCCAAGAATATATAAAAAATGAGTTAGATTCCATCCAATGAATGGTCTAAAAATATGTAATGACTTATTTGGCCTACAAATACCAATATGAAGCTCTAATGTTGAAATTTCAAACAATAAATTTACCTACTAAAGATAAAATAAAAACTATAGTCATTCCCAAAATCAAATAGAACCCTCCATAAATAGGCTACTCAAAGTTAACATTTCTAAAATAGCTTTACTTAACTGGTGTCAAGTTCATAACATAGCCATACATAGGTAACTTGACTTTATATATTTTTACTATTCTTTTGAGATATTCCAAAGAGAGATGGAGTAGTAGGAAGTTCCCTTAAATCACCTATAATCTTCTAATATATGTATACCCCTATCACATCTATGTAATTAAAAACTATGGAATTTCTTAGAGAAGAAGAAAATGGGCTAGAGGAATGTACAAGTGAGATTTATGCATTCTAATAGTTCCAGAGGAACAAATATGCCCTTAATAATAGGAAAAAATAGTATCCCCTCACTACCTCAATTACCCAAAATAATGGTGCAACCCCATCAAATTATAATGCTAAAAAATGACCCTCATCCTCTAAAACCTTAGGAACTAAAGGAACCTATAGAGACAAACCAATCCAAAACAAAGTAGGATAAAACATAGTAGAAGACATGAATAAGATTAAATAAAATATCACCCTTCATGAACTTGCCCACATCACTTAACAATGTGATCTTATACTAAAATCACTAACTTAAAATCCAATTTATACAACCCAAAATAAGTATAAAATAGCCTATAATAATGTACTCATCCATTAAAACAATACCAAAATGTCTCCCTTTCTCCTAACTATTAAGTTATTTGGGAAGAACTTACATAACTACCTAGTGGATTTGGGAGCATCAACGAACATAATGCTTGGAGGAATTTTTAAAAATTTATGGTTTGTTCCTATCAAGTCAACTAAGATGGTGGTTTAACTTGATAAATATAAGGTAAAGGGGGTAGGTGAGCTTCTAAATTTATGCATGCAACTAGAGTTTGAGCCTAGGATTTAGTAGTTCATAGACATCTAGGTGGTAGAGATACTCTAGGCCTAAATAATGATCCTTAATAGGGATTAGTATAAAACCCTAATTAGGTACATTACCATAAACTTATCTCATATTTGGTTACCCTAAATAGGTGTAACAAATTAGATCAGAGTGAAGATCGAAACTTGGATGAAGCATATGATAATTGACTACATGATATCAATGAGAGAATGAGTGTATTATCCTTAGACTAAGGGATTTATATGTATATAATTAAACCTAAAAAAGATATCTAAAAATTAAACTAAATCTCTAGGATTATTTTCCTTGTATGTAGATGGGGCCCATTCCAAAAAAGGTAGTGGATTAGGTGTTTTTCTAATAAACCCATAAAGAAAGAGATACCTAGCTTCATACAGATTATAATTAAGTTACATTAATAATATGGTGTAATATAAAACATTAATCCTATTTTCATAGTTTGAATTAAAAAATAAGGTGGAGGATCTTAGATTATTTAGTGATCATGATTTGGTAGTCAACCAAGTTAAGATCTAATTTTTAGTGTAAACTATCCTACCTCAAAACATATAAACATAGAGCCTAGGACTTAATAGAGATGTTCAATGCATTTAATATCATCACTATTCCTGGGAAATAAAATCAAGTTACTGACTCAATAGAATCCTCAACCATGTAATTAACTCTCCTTGATGACACTAAAGTGAAATACTTCTATGTAGAGCTATTCCATTATCCCAGTGTCTTGGATAATGTAAAGAATTTCTAGGTCTTTGAGGATGATAAAATAATTATCCAATTCCCTAAAAATGTTGGGGTATTTGAATCCTAGATAATTAAGTAGATAGCAACAATCCTAGAGATAAAATTGATAAGGACAAGATATTGAATATTAAGTGGAATTGAATCTCAAATGGAATGATTTCACTAGAAAAGGTATTTGATAGATTCATCCTTGCACTCCAAATTAAGAAGCATGAGTTTGAGAATAAAAAGTGCCAAACCATTAATCTCATTTATTTTAAGATACCCCAGATTGTTAATGTAGTTCATGATTAGATATAACTATAACTTGTAGCTTCAAATTTTTCTATTAAGATATAAGGATGTGATTTCTTGGGCCTATGGAGACCTCAAAGTCTTTGACATGAAGGTAATTACACACACCATTTTATTAAAACTAGATAAAAATCCATTTAGGTAGAGGAATAGGCCTATGAACCCAATCATGGAACCCTTGATACCTAAAGAGGTTCACAAATTTTTATCAGTTGGAATAATCTTCCTAGTACATCAATCTATTTAGGTAGCAAACTAGTACCCATGCACAAAAAGAACAAAAAAAATCATTTATGTATAGATTTTTAAAACTTGAACCAAGATTTATATAAATATAATTATCTATTTACTTCTATTTATGAAGAGATAAAAATGGTGAGTAGATCCCAAATGATGTCATACCTATATAGATTCTCAAGCTACAATTAGGTCCTAGTCAATTTGGAAGACCAAACAAAAAATGCATTCATGAAAAAATGGGGTACATTTTCCTACAAGTCAATACCATTTCGATTGATCAAGTCTAAAATAACATTTCAAAGGGATATGGATTTCAATTTTGAAGGTTTGGTTTGAAAATGCTTGATAATTTACATGGATTATTTAACAATGTTTTCAAAATATAGATAATATCACATTCACCATTTTCAAAAGGTTTTCTATAGGTGTAGGAGGTATGGAATATATTTAAACTCTAAGAAGAGAATATTTAGTGTCACTAAAGGTAATATTCTCAGTCATATTATCATGAAGGAAGGTATTTCTATTTATCCTAAAATATTTAATTTGATTTCCAAATTTCCTATTCCTAATAGCAATAAAGAGTTGAAATATTTTTTTGTGAAAATTAATTTTGTTTTCAATTTAATTTTTGGATTTGACAACACTATAAATCCCATAAATGCTATGTTGAAATAGGATACAAAAGTTTAGTGGAATGCTAAATCAAAGAAGGATGTATAAGATATAAAAGATGTTAGCACGTAAGAACCTGTGTTGATCAGCCAAAATATATGAATTATTTCTACATTTATCCTTACACCTTTGAGCACACCATAATCATTTATCTCATGATAATATTTGATGGAGAAGAACACCCTATTTGTTTTATGATCACTGATCTCAAATATATAGAATTAAAATATTCCACTTTGGACTAGCATGCTTATATGATTGTTAAAGATGTAAATAAGTCTTGACACTATATTCTCAAGAACAAGGTGCATTAAATCATGTTAGAGCTAACCATTAAGTAAATTTTGGGTCAAAATGAAGTGTTTGAATGCAGAGGTAGATGGATAACCAAGATGCATAAGTATAATATGGAAATAAAACCCACCAAGCTGGTTAGATGACAATGTCCTACCTAGATAATAACCAAAATTGATCCAAAGATATATGTGCACCAATTATAATAGGAGATATTATTGTATTATAATTGGTACTCCACAATCATACATTACCTACTCTATGGGAACACACCTCCTATACTAAATTAAACACAAAAAATATCCCTTAGACTGAAGATAACACATTGTACACTAAATAAAGGGGTTTTTTAGGAAAAATTCATGAAGGTATCTATCTTAGATGATTATAATAATTTAAATATAAATAATTAATGGAAGAAATCCATGAAAATTTGGGTGCTAGCCATCTAAAAATGAATACAATAACACATAAGATAATCTAGGAAAGTTATTATTTGCCTACCCTGTTCAAAGTCATCCATGCTCATGTTAGGACATGTCACCAATGTCAAACCTTCACTAAAAGATAAAATCACATTGAAATGTAATTGTATCTAGTTATATAAACAATACCACTCACCTAATAGGAATTGGATTTTGTAGGGGTCATAAACCCAAACTCCTCAATATGTCATAAGTTTTTTCTAATAGACATTTATTAATACATTAGATGGACTAATGTACTAGAAACAAGAAAATAACCACAACTTAAGTCATAAAATTCATTGAAAATAATATAACCACTCAATTCAAAACCCCTATCTCATTGGTGTATGATAATAGTCCCACATTACAATCTATAGAATTCCATGAATAGGTATACAACAAAGGGATCACCTTGAGATTCTCATCCAATTACTATCTGGAAGGGAACATATTGGTAGAGTTAACTACCAAAATCTCAATCGATGCCATTAAAAAGTTTACAAATAATAAACCCCAAGAATGACATTCATTAATGAAATTTTATCTCATACCAAGTATAATCAATTGCTTAAAAGATAATTGTTTTAACTAGTCTATGGATTGGATCTAGTTCATCTAGTTAAACTTATACTCCCTACCTATAATTATATGTAATAATATATAAAACATGATGACAAAGTGAACTCTAAGATTTTAGACATTATCTAATTAGAAGATTATCAAGATGAAACCTTAATGAACTTCATCAAACATTAGGGCATTATCAAGTGATGGTTTGAAAAAAGGGACATGGATAAGTCCTTTAGGATTTTTGATCTAATATTATTATGGGATAAATCCCTGAAAATAAGGTCTAACATACAAAGTTTTATCCTTTTTGGATTGGCCCTTACTAGATAGATAAACTACTATGATAAAGTGTATTATGACTCAAAGACCTCAAAGGAAATGACCTCCTACTACTTGTGAATGGATAGTTCTTAGAGCATTAATTATTGTCATCCCCTTCAAATGTAGTTTTAGAGTGACTTTAGTGAAAATGGTAATATATATTTTAGACTAGTTTGTTTTTGGATATGTGTTTGATTTTGGTTGTGCATTTAATTTTGGTATTGTGTTTATTTTTGGTTGTCTATTTGTCTCTTTTTGGCCTAGCCCTAGTTTATGACCTCAAACTATGATGTGATTCATGAAGAAGAGTTAAGCTCAGAAAATAGTGTGAAAGGAATGAAGGGTATAGTTCAATCTTTATAATCCTAAAAGGTGATATTTCATTTTGAAAAAATTCAAGGATTATTATTAGTCCTTTTAATTTTTAGGTCTCAAAGGCCAATGATTCTTAAAAAAAACAAGTGGATTTTATAATAGCTAAATTTTGAAATAGAATCCATAAAAATTACACCTAATAAAACATTATTATGAAACATAGGATCATTGAACCAATCTAAGATCTTATGGGTATTTAGATCTTTTCAAACATCCCATCACCCATGAATTGGTCCCAAACCCTCAATAGATAAAACCACAAAATATTTTAATAATAAAATTTAAGAAAAATACTATAATAAAAATATAGAATATAAATTCTAACTCTTCCTTGAAAGGTTATTCATTCAACCTCCATCATAGGCTTTCCAACCTAGCTGGCAATGGATCAAGGTCTTGATTAGGACTAGAGGTATCTCTATCATGGATATGGACATATAGATGGTAGTATATAGATGCTCATACTATTCTCTTCTAACCATTTAGCTAATCAATTACCCTCTTAGCATTTATAATTCGCAACTTAATCCAAACTTATTTAAGTGAAATATGAATTAAACAAAGCATAAATTTATCACCTCACACACATTGATGGTACTTTGTAGATATAAAACTTAGTATGTCACTTGGTGTAACTTACTTTAGTTCCTTATTTATCTGTCTAAGGATTTTATTATAGTATATGTTTTATGTATGAATGAAGTTTTACAGCTTGGGTTCTAAGTGCTTAACACCACTTTCCCTATAGAATTAACCATTTATTGTGGCCAACACACCTTTTTATAAGAAGTGTGGGACCCCTCTTTAAATTTCTCAAATTCAAGGTTTTGGGAGTTTTGACCTCTCCCTAATTAGTGTATTTATTTTAGATTCCTAAAATTTCTATCTCACCATAGTTTTCTCATGTTTCTAATGTATTCATAATGGAATTTGATCCATATTAAGGCCCCTCATGTATTTTTAGTTTAAGCATAGTCATTTCTTTGTCATGTCCTAATTAGAATAGTGTAATTTCACACTTAAATTTTTTTCAATCTACTAAATTTATAATCTATAAATTCAAACTTGTTTTGAAGTTCCTAGAGTCTCAATATACTAGATTAGTAGTCTCCTAAAGTCTTATGTGGTTCCTTGTAAATCCTTATTAGCAATTAGGTGAGTTGTATTTGATTACATGGTTTATTTTTTTATTTAGTCTTTTTAAATGGATTTTTGTAGGTTGAGTGACCAAATCATAAATTACCACTTGGTTCAAGCTATCAAATTTGTTACTCTCCTAGACTTGATAGAGATTTTAGATCTCAGGAGAGCTAGACTAGGTGAAAAGGAACCATGTGACCCAATTTTGGAGATGTCAATCTCCTAGATTTAATAGAGATGTTAAACCCCAAGAGAGCCCAACTAAGTCATAAGGTACCATGTGACCTACTTTTAAATATGTAAGTATCCTAAAATTGATAGATATGTTAGAGCCAAAGAGTGCTTAACCAAGTGAGAAGGTTTCACATGACCCACTATCAGAGTTATTAGACTCTTAGACCTAATAGAGATGTCAAAGACTACGAGAGCGTAACTTATTAGACCATGCCACATGGAAATTATATATATATATATATATATATATATAATCAAAGGATCCATGAATTAAAATGACTTCAAATCCTTTTCATACATGAATTCATCCTCTATCCCCAAATCTACACCTAAATACATGCACACCATGTTCCTAGATGACCTAATTTGCTTCAATAACTATAAATAGATGTTCAAGGTAATTGATGTAGTGCCCAAATCCTCCTCTAATGATGATGAATGTGAGGCTAGCTTAGAAGATACCATCTAGTCTTATGAAACCTAAATTGAGTCATAGCCAAGACATAATTCTTCCCCTATGTGTATTTTTTTAACAAATTGCTACTCACTATTAATTAACAATATAATGGTGTTCACAACCTAATCTACTCCATGAGTTCCTAGCATCAGATCATAGTTATCTCAAGGGTCATTTCAAAATCTTAATAAAACCTCCTAAAGTATACAATCACATATGATTTAGCTATAATGAGCACATGGACCAACACTTACCAGATATATGATGTCCTAAAAAAAGGTAAATAACCCATATGATAAATGGGTAAACAAGGTAGACATAAATTTTTACACTATTTATACCATCAAGGAAGGAGTCCATGTTAGGATAATACTATTTGATTGATTTTCATGGAAACCAAGTGAATTCACATTAATATGTTATGGTTTCCTCTAGTGCATATCATCTTCAAGGGTGATCAGGATCCTAACCTTGAGGGGTAATAAATTTCAACTTGATCAAGGCATCAAGAGATGCTCAGGGAGGAGGAAACTTTTATATGATGAGTTATTTTGTAGATACAATTTTTTTGATGCTCATGTTTATGAATTCTACCTTTCCATCATGGGTTATTATATGCATGCTAGTCCATGTAGTTTTTTAAAAACTATATGGCCACTATTACTGGAACCACATTTGGGAGATATGTGAGTATTTCTTCCTAATGTTTTATATGGCCATTAATGAGGTAGCCATGCCTCAAGTCTTCAAGGAGATAAGGAAGTATGTTTCCCCCATTTGGGACTAATAGTAATGTAGAGGTAACATTATCATTTAGGTAGAAGGCATCATCATTTCTCATTTGTATATACCCTATGAAGTCCCATCCCATTGAGCATATCAAGAGATCAACTACCAAATAGTGGAAGGCATCTCCAACCATTACATTAGATATAATAAAAATTCTTTTTCATCTACCCCAACAAAAATTAGGAACAATTTTTATAGGATCCTCCCCACTTTATATATTATGGTGGAATGAATGGACTCTTATTCCTTGGGAAGGGCTAAACACTGATACTATGACCTATTTGACATCATCAGGGCCCATATGGAAAGATTCCAATCCTAAGATAACATCAACCATGGAAACTAGCCTCATGAGTATGATAAGACATACCTTAACCCAATTTATGATCAAGAGACATTCTTCTAAATCAAGGCCATGAAGTAGAATAAATGAAAGAAGGCTTAGCCTAGGCCATCTACCCAAACTAGCCTATCCTCCTCCACATCAACCAAGCCCATAGTAAATGTCTAAAACAATTCCCACCCAAATCTCAAGGATAATTTTACAAGGGGTCCTTGCTCCTCCTTGAACTTGTCCTACATGATCTTCACCTCCATAATCATCTGATCTAGCTCCACTACCTCCCGTGGTTAAATTAGTTTAGCCTCAGTTAGTTTAAGCTAGGAAGCTCAACCTAAAGTAGCTCAACCTTAGGTGGTACAGGTGCTCATGTTTGATGTCAATATTATCCTAGAGATAATCTTGAGGTGGACCAATAGTTGGTGCCTATGAAAATCTTTCTCCATTATCCTACCATTTTTTAATAACCTAATGTAACACCCATGATTTCACTTTTCCATAATAACACACTCTAGTTGTGCCCCCTCTTTTTCCTATTCCACCCCTTCCATAATTTACCCAAGTGCCTCCAGGTTCAAATATGTATAATATTCTCATGTCCCAATTCCCATATGTCTAATCCATTCTATAAGTATGGATATATATTCTGCCCATGTCAATTATTTTATAAATTTAGATACCTACATGTGCCCCATATCCATCAAGTTGTGTTTCTTTCACAATAATAATTTCACATGTGTGCATATATAACTTAGCCCCTTCATCCTCCTCCACTCTTTCTCCTTTTATTACATCAACTTAATTTAATTTGGGAAATAAGTCTAAAAAATAAACAAATTTCAACTCATCCTCAGTTTCATAGACCACCTCTTATGGCTCCCCACATCACTCCCAAGCCTCTATTTTACATTTTATAGGGTTCTTAGGGACATGTTTTAAACCAACCAATTTCATTATTTCTATGAAATTCAATTCTTGATAGTGTCATTTACCCATAAGTTAACTTGACTAGAACTAGCGATAAGATCATATGTTCCTTTGGGAATCCCCTTTCATATTTCCCTCTTTGTCCCCCATGTTTCCTCTTCCTCTATTTTTCTCTTCCTTAACTCCATCCATTTAATTTTTACCTCTTCCACCCATACCTATACATATCACATAGATATCTACCATCCCACCAACACCCCCATCTACCTTGGGAGTAGCCATGTTATCTTAGGCACCTATGAAGACTATGCAAGGTGATCCTGAAGTGTAGTGTAACCTCAACTAGACCGCAAGGAACAAGAAAAGGATACTCACCAAAAATTTCATCCAAAAGGGAAAATCTAGAGTTTGGAAACATTAGTGAGACCTCTTCTCCATGACCAAAGTGATGACATCCATGAGATAAGAGAAAATGGGTGAGGACTGAATCTTTTTGCTCCAAGATACACATGATATGTCAAAGAAGAAAATGGAGTAAATGTAGGAGTATGTCTAATCAATATAAGCATAATTGAATATATCCTTCCCTATGGAGTTTATTGGGTGAGCTGAGGATACCCTCCTACACTTTTAATGAGCTCTGGGGGAAGTGGTTGAAACTCTAGCAGAAGTAATATCACATATTCTAAGGGCTTATAAATATTTAGAGAGAATTAATCTTGTGGAAATCAAGTGAAGGAGTCTAATCATGATCATACATAAGGACATGTTCTTAAAATTAAATCCTATTCCCACATTGGACCTAAGCCTTTATTAAGCATATGTTGGTAGCATGAAGTCTTCAATTAATTAGTTCATAAACTTGGAATATATGGTGGAAGAGCCTCTATAAGAAATTATGGAAAATATATTAGGCTACTTCAAAGAGGTCAACATCACTATGGTATTCCACCTAGATGGAACTCTTATAAATAGAGGTGAGTTTGGAGTTCACCTGAGTCACTTCGACCAAGTCATGAGGAATAAAGTGGTGAAAACAAACAAATCAAGAGCCCAAGTGGTAATTTAACTCTCTACTCAGTACACTATGAGAATCATCCATGTTTCAAAGGTCAAAATGTCCATGGAGACCACACTCTAAGTATATCAAAGACTAGTGGCCTAATCATAGGTGATATTTTGAGATCCACTAATGAATTTGGCCAAGCTAAATTGGTGGTTTGAGTTGGTACATTCACACTAGCCACCAAAGAAGAGCAATCTAAGTAGTTGGGGGAAGATTCATCTATAGTTTAGCCACATATCAATTAGGTCAAACCTTAGGTGTCTTTTTGGAGAGTGGGGGATACTCTTACCATTATTGAATATGTGTATTTTTAACAAAATTTGAGAGGTTATCATGGAAAATAATGGGAATCTTGTGCTATTTGGTGGTAAGCCCCATCCTCTATATATTATAAATTTATATCCTTTATAAAGGTCAATAAGTTTGGTCTCAAAGTGCTATTGGAATCAATCTAGGATTACACCTTCTATTCCCTCACCCTTTTGAGATTTACATGTTTGTTGAGGTTTACATTTTGTAAATAAACTTTACTTTAATGAATGTAATTTCCTGCTTTCTATTGAAGTAGTTATTGTGTTTTCTAATGTGTCAATCATTTCTAGTATTGAAAAAATATTGATGGTAAATAATTAAACAAGTTATTTGTTACTCAAATAAATGCAATAGTAATAATGTGTTTATTTTTCTAACTCCTTTGTAAATCTTTCTCACTTTCTTTGAAACACATGCAATCTATATATTTGAGTTACATATTATATTAAGGAATCTATGTGTTACCCACTATAGGCTATTTTAGGTTTTGATATTTAATGAAATATTTATAAATTAAGCATTCCTTTATATTTTCCATAGACCTATTTCCATGCGTAATTATGAGTCAGAGCCCTTAGTAAAATTTGACACATAATGGTACAACTATGGCACAACACACATGAAACTTGATTCTTAAATAATTAACATCATTTCAAGCCTATAATCATTTATTTTATGCCCTAAATTACCTTCCCATTTTATGTTTATTTTGGATTTATCTCCCCCATTTTATAAATTAGTAAGGTCTAACTTAATCATAAATAATAAATAAGGTTTTCTTTAGCTAGTAATGAATTATGGTGCAACCATACATACATTAACCCATAGTGGTAGAAATCATTTCTCTCTAAGTAAAATAAGTTTTAAGTACTTAGTCCTTGGATTGAACCAAGATTAGTCAAAAAATTAATAAGTGGATATCTTTATCCCATGCATTATCTCTCATTTTCCTCTTTAAAACACTCAACCTCATGAATATTTTTGGAGGCATAGGATCTCATGACTAAAAATAGAAGGGAAGGGAGTTTTTATTATGGATGGATTTTATTATGGATCAGAAAGTGATTATCTAGGTATAGCGACATGGAAGTCATCTAAAAATATACAAGATGTTCTCAAAACATGAGTCAAAGTGTTTAATACATGTAGCCAAAAAGATAAAACCCTAGACTAAAGTATCATTGGTAAAAAGGATAAAATAGAAGGGATATATATATATATATATATATATATATATATACACACACACACATGTATGTATATATATATTATGGGATATATGATATATGATATGGATTTTGATATGCCACCAAGTAACAAGGGTGTGTATAGACAATGATTTAGACATAGTTATAGAAAAAAAATTTCACCATGGTACTTTTCGAAAGTGCCATAAGAATGGTTATCACTTTTGGATGTATTGTTTATCTTTATCTTTTGTTAAACATACATATAGAAAAAAACACTAGATAAATTGAAATGTGATGATTTAACTTTTTAGGGTTATGTATTTTAAGCCTTAGGTTCTTAAAGGTGTTGAGTATAGTAAATCAGGGTAAAAATATGTAATAATTACAACCACTAATTTTTAACTGAATTGACCTAGTTTAACATTTAAAAAAATAATAATTAATGATTTAAACAAGTAATTTTCTATAAATTGAGTTATATATAGGATATAAAGACTAAAAATTGGGACATGAGATGATTTGAGTGTCACAAATAGGATCCAAGTGTTAGAACCTTTCTTTGATAGTAGTTCCCTAATTGGATAATAAAACCAATGGCATTAGTGTCATCCTTTTAGAATTAATGTTCTCTATGTATAATTATTTTAATATTTTGGGTACACCTATGTCTAAGTATTCCAAGCCTATTCTTATGTGCATGAGCTCTGATTCCCTATCAATGACCTATTTTAACTAATTTTATATGTAAACCACAGACTTCCATGTTATTATGGAATTTGATTGGAAAATTTATAAAAGTGTGATGTTAGTGTGGTAGGTTAGATATCCTCAACACCCTGATATGATGATAATTACCTACATAATAATACTTCTATGAGGTATCAAGCCCAATGTAGTTTTCCCCACCTAAGTGCTAGTGCAAGTGCAAGTGAAGCTAGTATGAATGCCAACTTGAGTGATTTTGAGTGGATCTTGAGATTATAAATATCATTAATCTGAGCTTAGGAATGATGTAGATGGTTATATATATAAGTAGGTTAAAATATGGATTGATAACCTTGATTGTGCACAAATTATTTTGAGTAAATTTATGTTATTTGCATCAGATTTTTATTTAGTGAATAATGGGCTAAAAGTCATGTCTATATACTATTCTAGTGCTTGTGTAGGTCTTAAAAGAGGTCTAGGCCAATCTCAGGTGGTTTTTTATTTACAAAATATATATGTTGGTGGCCAAGGGTGGGGAAAAATAATAAAACCCAAACTAGGACACTAATACCATTGGTGTTACTATTCAAATCATGGTGCTTGTGTTTAGGTGATAGAACCTAAGGAACTAAGGGCCAGGATACTAAAGTGAGGGTTTAATACTTATTTAGGGATGTTTAAAGACATTTATTACCTACGTAAAGGCTATATAAGTGTCTAAATAGGACCTAAGATAGGTCTAGTAATAAGCTAGGGATGGGTGGTCTTAAGTAACACTCTTCACACTCAAGTGTCATTTTTATAGGATTATATACCCCTTTTATATTATAAATGAAATAAATTGAAATGACTAGGATAAATGAAAAATAAGATTAGATACACTTACCTAAGAGGTGAAGCCCATGAATCTAGGTCTAAGTGTGTGAAGCGTGATCCATCATGTGTCTTACAAATGAAATTTGCATAGATCAATGCTTTCATAAGAGATATCAAAATTAGAAGAGAAAATTAAGTAAATAGATAAGAGACAAGAAAGTAGTAAATACACCCTAATGTGTATAAAAATAATTCACAAACCTATGGATAACATATGGTTGTGTATGTATATAGTCATCAATCAATGAATAACTTGGATTGATCTAATGGCTTGCTCAATTACCATGTGTGGGTAGCTCAAGAACTCAATAAAATTTTGACTCCATAATTTCCCACCCTTTCTTAGTGGATAATGACCTATAAACAACTTGGATTGGATTAATGGTGTATCTAACCTTGTCATATAGGTGGATCAAAAATTAAATTATACTATGAATCCATAATTTCCTACCCATGTGTAGTAGATACATCTAAACTAAAACTATGTGATGTAGCTAAAATAATATAAAATAGCTTTGGGAAAATAAATAATATTATGTAGATCTAGGCCACTCTATAATGCCAACCACTATATATGGAGTAAGGAATAAATTTGGTGTGTAACTTGGAACACGGTGTCTAGTGTTTACAATGTAGAGAATGACATGGAGTTTATCATTTCATCTGATAAACTAGTATATAAGTGAGCATATAGAAATAATTTGTTATCAACATGCTCCCAAATCTAATATCTAAGTAATTGTATTTTGTATTGAATTATAATGTTTTTTATCTAAGTATCTAAAACTAAAATAAGAATGATCATGTCATTTATGATACCCCTACTCTGAGTAAACTAGTAAAAATTTGTGCTAAACTAGTAATCTATAACTCAACTTGTGCAAAATTAGACTATATCTTCTATAATATTTTGGCCAATTTGGAATTTCCAAAAATTGAGGCTACTTAATAGTAGTGTCATATCTAGGACAATATCACTAGTGGTGCCAGTGTCCTAATTTGGGCACTAATGTCAAACTGTATTGATTTATATGTAACTAAAACTAGTCTTTATGTAACTATTTCCTATTGTGTGAACTAAATTTATAATTTATAATAAATAAAGTAATCTAAATCTAAGCTAAAGTCAAACCTATTATAGAGAATCAAACAAAGAAAATAGAAATCATAAACTTTATGCTTTAAATGTGCAATATTTCTCCATTGTGATATACATTAAATTTGCTCTTCAAAATGTGGTGCTCACTCTTATAATGCAAAGGAGAATGAGAAGAATTTTGGTGAAAAAATATTCTTTTATTTTCTTGTATTTAGTTTTATTCACTTGTGTATATAAATCTATTAGCATAAGTCTATATTCTTTAGGATTTGATTTTAGGACTCTTGAAAATGAAGGATTTCACATTTATTTATAGACTTTTGGAGAAGGATCATTTGGACTTATTAAATGATATAAATGATCAATTGTGGTTAATGAGTCCTCATCCATAATGATTAATACTATTTCAAATGGTTGAGATAAGTATGTGGTTGGTTAGCTGAGTTAGTAGGACTAAGTTATTTTTATTGACAACTCATGAGATGAGTCATAAAAGGTTGAGAAAGTTGTGGATTTGGTTAGGATGAGGGAGAAAATGGTGAGATATGTTTTGATCAGGTGTAAAATGTATATTTTATTATTTCAAATAAGGATTTAAGTGCTCATAATTTACTAATTTAATATTATTCAATTATTTGAATTTGGAGGAAGATGTGATGAATTATTAGAAGAATTATTAATATGTTTAGGTGCATCTGACACTAAATGAAATTTATATGTCTATATTTTCCCCTCTTTGAATTTTTTTTTTGAAGAAATACCATTTCAAGTAATAGTAGAAAACGTAGAGTGTTGATGATTAAAATGAAAAAAATTCTCCAACTGAATCAAAATGAGTGTGATGATGCCCCTTTGAAGGTTTGTGCGAGAAAATGGAAAAAAAAATTGAAATTGATGTAAAGATGAAATGGAAAAAGTGATGTGGATAAATAATAAATCAATTTATTTTAGAATTAATGTCAAATTTGTAAGATTTTGGTTGTGTAAAAAGGCTGCCCCTAGTGAATGAAAACTAGAGTATTGATGTAAAAAATAATAGTTTAACCATTTATAGATTTCATGCTTAATGTTTTTTTAATGATGTAGGGGTAAATTTAGTGGTTATGGGAATGATATATCTCAGAAATAATAAGTTGTGGATATATAAATAGAAAAGAGATACTAAATTTTTAAATGATTGTGTTTATTTGATGCAGATAGATTGTTGCAAGAATTTGAAAATAAATTCAAAGTAAAGTGATTTAATGTATCTATAAATTTAAAAAATGGATGAATAAATGAGTATGATGAAGGGATGTAAATGAGAAAAATTTTCATCAATAATATATATATATATATATATATATATATATATATATATATATATATATATATATATATATATATATATATATATATATATATATATATATATATATATATATATATACTTGTCTCAACACTAATGTTTACAAAATTGTAGATGGTACATGTAAAAATATTTATCCCTAGCTATTAAATGCTAGAGAAGATATTGAAAAAAGTATATTTCCCACTTTATAGACTACATTATTGTGTTGTGATCAAACTCAGTGGTCTCACGAGTGGATGTGAGAATGATATATCCCAATGATGGTAAGCCATAGGCCAAAAAATAAAAAAGATAGATTATCTAATTTTTTATAAAGATTTACAAAATTGATATTTGCAAGTATTGATAAGGTAATATATCACTTTGATTAAATGATAGTATAAAATTTGGATGAAATGTCTTATGGACTATTTTAGATAATATGGACTTATCAACAATCTAAATTTTTGAAAAGTATCGAAAATAAATTGTACTATATCAAGATTAAATTAGACTTGATCAAGATTAAGTTTGATTTATTAGAAATAAATAGCATTTATCTAATGTATTTTTAATAACTCTGAATTATTTAGAATTATCATAAATAATTAATAGTTGAAAACTATCATAAATAAATTGGACTTCATCAAGAATTACTTGGACTTATTACAAATAAATCACATATATATGATATATTTCTAATAAGTTCAAATTATTTAAAATAATACTAAAAAATTAAAAATTAGTTGAACTTATTAAAAATAAATCTCATAGATCTAACTGTATAAAATAGTCAAAAGGTGTGTGGTCTTTCTAATATCTTCAATTGAATTTATATGGTCATTCAAACTAGTTCATAGACCATGCATTTACAGATAATAAGACTTGGTAGTTTATTTCTTAAGGAAATATAATTCATACATTAATCAAGGTCTTGGGTGATATGTGATTTAAATCACCTATAGGGATGCCACATGTTAGTATTTTATTGGATCATGACCTATCTATTTAATCTAAATCAGGTGATGTCCTCATGACCATCAAAGTTTATCTCATATTTTTGTAAATTCCACATGTCAATCATATGTGTTATACTATTATATTATTAATATAATCTCCACATATTCAAGTTATCAAGATTGTGATGCATGTTGAAATCTCATGTTCTTATATTTTTCTAGACTTTTGTTTAGACTGATCATCCTTTCACACAACCAAGTCAACAAGACTATGCTATGTGGCATAATCTCAGGTGCTTGTATGAAGTGTAATTTGAAAAACTAAAAATCCAAATACCATTTGTTGATATGCAAATTTTGGATAACAAATCTTGATGCACAAGTGGGACATTCTAAGGCATAAATCCTGAAGACCATTTTGCAAACATGGGAATGCCAAAGCATATTTTTTAATGCACAAAATCTAAAATGTAAATTATAATGTGAAAATTGTGAAGACCATTTTCCAAAAACCATTTTTAAGGATGTAAAATGTGAATTTTAGTTTGCAAAACCAAAAATATGAAGAGGTTTTCATGATTCACAAAATATGATCAGGTTATTTGGAATACACAAAAGCCAAAGACCGTTTTGAATCAGAAAAATTCAAAGTGTATGTTTCAATAGTCGAATACCATTAAATAGATGCACAATTATTGAAATACTAAATTTTTGTAGTAGAAAATATATAACTCAAATGCTGAAGTGTATTTTCCAAGACCTAAAATGCAAAGTAACATTAGAAATAAATATAAATAAACAAAACAATAAAACATTATACATTCTCAAAAAATGGACTAAATTTTGAAATAAACATTCATATTTCTCATTCTAAAATTAAATAACACCATTTCCAAATTTCCAATCCTTTTATCACTATTTTTTATCATGCCTAGTGGGATGATGCATTCAAATTGTCTATTACAATGCCTTTCAAAAAATCAATGAGAACAAGTGTATGACCTCTCCAAAATTTATTTCATTTCCAAGTGTATATGATACTATATATTAATATGGATGGTAAAGATGTGTCAATTGGGTCTGGCTTCCATTTCTTATCCAAATAGCCTAAATAAATGTTTGCTTCTTCTACATATTTTTTCCTACATGAACTAAAATGAACCAAACTACATTGAACCTTCGTTCTATATTTCCATTTAGTTGTAGTATCTCAATATTGCTTTTATCTCTAGCAACCCATACTATATAGTCCACCCCTATAGAATCACTAGGTCTAACAAATAACATATCTTTTATTTGTACATATTGAGCTAGATCAAATATAATTGTTATTCTTTTGCTTCTTGGATTAAAATATGTATATGTAGATACCACTCCAAAATCAAAGGTCCTATCTCTATGCAAGGGTATGTCATGGTGAGTTCTAAGCCAAAAAACTCTTATGAATTCAACTTTAGAAGGGAGCATGTCTTCTTTCATTATGTTATGGATGTTTTAGAAGTAATATGTTAGATTCTTCCACTTACTACCTCTGGTCAAAACAAACTCATTTAATTGTTGTAAATACTTAATCAAGTTATATTTAATTTCTTATTCACTCTTTTTTCTAATTTGATCCAAGAATTTTACAATAGGAATTTTGAGATATTTCTCTATTTTTCAAGTCTTTGAAATATATTTTTATCAGATTAACTTCTGGAACATTTAGCTCACCATTTTATTTTATTCCCCATAATGTAATTGGGGGGACCACTTTCTATCTCTTATAGAGTTATTTTCAATGCATAATGGGCTGACCTTGCTCCATGCGTAGAAGAAAGAATTGACCTTTTCTCAAGCCTATTATTTCATATATTCCCTTAAGATGGTAATTATTAACATAATCTTTGAAATCCACTACCTAATCAATCAATTATGGCATGAAGTTTCTTATATTTTCACACGTCCTATAACTTCCCATCATCTCTGCCAAACTCCATACATATTTCCTCTTTATACATTCAAACATGTTTCTAAATGTGTTTTCAATGTCCTCATGGGTATGTCCTAAAGGGATAAATCCAACCTTGACATCGAGGAAAACACCTTTGTAGATAAGGAGAGATAAATGTTGCAATAAATACCTGTACAAAAAAGACATTATTTTGTGAATTTATAAATGTAATATTAGTTCCATATAAGGTTTGATATTTATTAAATATACTTATAGATGGAAGTACCTATTCTTATTATGATTCTTCCATTTATTTCTTTCATTCAGGGTAGCAATTGTTAGAAAAAAGTGCATCATACAATGGATATTTTGAAGATCTAGGTTTATATAGAAAAGATCCATAAGTATCTAGCGTTGTTGTTTCCCACTAAAGCACTTATTCAATGAGGTGATAGTAAAGATATATACTCTATGAATTTAAGGTAAAAAAATACCCATATCCACCTGCATCATGACCATGTGTTATAATCCTTTCCATTGACAAATCTAATATTCTATCAATAATTACTTTACTTTTTGTCAGTGTCCTCGACACAAATGTTTTCTGATGTTCTACCTTGTCATGAATGACATTAAGGCATTCTTTAGGTTATTTCTCTAACATTTGTTTATAAGTGTAATACATTTCTCATGAAAAATGTATCTGATTTGAGTGCATCACAAGTTTTTGATTGATATTGTTGAGCATGGTTATTGATGTTAGGTTGTCTTTGATGTCAAAGAGAGTATGATTGATAGTGCATTAATGACAAAGTGATCAGATTAATGATTTAGATAGTGTTTGATTTGGATAGGTAATTTATGGATGAAATTTATGGTATTTACATGTTTTATAGATCCTATGGGATGTTATGAGTGCTTAGAGTGATTATAGAAGTGAACAAAATTCATTAGAATAATCATATGAGTGTCTAAGCTCAAGTAGTCATCTTGATAGATAAAGATGAGTGAGAATATTGATGACATCATATTTAACATGTGTGAAGGTTTCAAGATCATTTGTATACAAGGATGGATTCCCATATGAAAGGTGATCCTATGGTTTATATTTTAGGTCATGAGGTTGAGCATAGCAAAAGTTATTAAGGTGTAAAGTTGGCCTCTTAGACAGAGTTCACTATGTTTCTATACTTAGACACATTTTCAAGAGGAGATATAATAGTTAGAGTTTAATTCAATAAAATATATAATGGAAAGAAATTAATATGATTGGATAAGTATCCAATGATGTGTTTCAAATAAAAATAGTCAAGATTGCATGTGCTAGTGACATCTATCACAATCACAAAGCTTGAGCAGTAGATCTAATGATGAGTGTGAAACTTGTCAAATAAAGATCAATGTTGAACATGTGATCATGAATAATATGATATAATGGATCATATTGAGTCAAATAGTCAATATTTAATGTGGTCATATCAAGTGGTGGAAGTTTAATAGAGTCAAATAGTCAATGTGCTTAGAAGGCATGTAGAGCTACCAAGTGGTACAATCATAAAAGCGAGGATCTAAGATCAATGATGAGTATTGTAGGTTAAAGACTAGGATAATATAAATGAGATAAATGGAGTGTGTTTGTACAAATTTTTTATGGAGAATGAGATGATGTTAAAGTGTCTGATGTTTAACAGTAACATAGTGACTGTTGGAATGGGAATTTTCAAATTAACAAGGGAAAATCAGTCTATAGTTTGTGAGCTATATCTTTTGACCCAGGATTAATTTATTAATGATATAAAAAACAAGGTTGTAAAGGACTTAATGTAACATATATAACATATATTTATAAGTATTTAATGTTTCTAAATTAAAATTTATTAATCTCCAAAACTGATTGTCTGTTTGACCATGTTCTATAAGTGACCTAAGAAGAATATTTGAAGATTTATTAATAGTATTTTGATGTTTAGATATGAAATAAATATTGGAGAGTGTTTTAAACTACATTAATACCATCTATGTGTATTTTTTATGTTTAAAAAATCTATATTTAGATGTTGACTATGTTTGTTGAATGCACTGACAGAATGAGTGACCACTTTGTAGAAGTGTGTTGGAAGAGTATAGAGTAGAATTGAAGAAATAAATGAGCATGTAGATGTTATATAAGTTCATAATGATTATAATAATTAATTTTTTCTCATGATATTCCCATGATCAGATATGGAGAGTCAAAATAGCATGATTTAATTCTAACTAAGTGTGACCAATTTGAGTGGTCATTTTGAGTGAGTTAATTTGAGTGATTAAAGCCTATGTTGAAGTGTCTAAATCACATCAATGTATATAAAATATTATAAAGGGTTAAAAAATGTGATATAATCATATTTATATGTTAAATATTTGAGTGTTTGCTTTAGAAGTTTGAGACTATGTTTTCTGTGTATGAAGACCTGAAGAGCAAGGAGACCTAATTAGTAGGTTTGATTGTTAAGTTAGTGTTCCAGGTGGCATGGATCCATGAGTTAGTAACCAAGGGTCTATTGGAGATATTTTATATGTTTTATAATAATTTTTAAATGAAGAATGAGGTCCAAGTAGTTTCATATGTAATGTGTGAGTATGATGGCTTAATTATTTTAGCTCTCACCAAGACCTAATGGTGGTTTAGAGCTAATGAGGCAATGACTGACCTAAAGAGTGTTGTTCTCACATGTAATGGGTGTATGAACCCATTTTAAATGTTTTTAAATTATTTAAAGTATCTTGACTGACCAAGATGGGTTAAAGGAAGAGAGTGTTATAAATACAAGACATAATTGGACTAATTAAACTATTTGTGTGTGTATATTTAAGTAAAGAAGAGAATATTTGAAAAAGAAGGTACAAATCAGTTAGGGCCATTATAGTGTGATAAATATTAGTCATGTTTATCTAATCAATTTTATTTAGGATGAAACATAGGTCATTGGACCTAATTAGTCTAGAAGAGGTAGTTTGAGCAAGTTAACCCTATAGGTAGCTTAAGAGAGATTGAAGGTGAAGAATGCAGATAGAGGTGATCATCATCAATTTAAATTTATAAATAAGTGTTCAAAGTGATATATTCAGGTATTTTAGTGGATTATTTATTGCCTAGGGGTTTGGTTCATCATTTCAAGATGAATCTTGCTAAAGGTCTAGTTGTTATGGGTGTACATCTAGATAGGAGTAGTTGCTCCTTGTGGGATTAGTGTCTCACTAAACTAAGGGATGGGTGTTATTTAATTAGTGGGTTCTAGTATAAGTTTTAGATCTTGTTTTATAGGAGTATATTCCATCTTACAAGTTTTAGTGGATTCTATTCCCCAAGAGGGTTTCCCATACATATGATGTGTTCATATGATGTATGCTCTTATGTATGTTTTGGATGTATGTGCTTTCATGATTATGTTGATTGATCAAGTTGATGTAGATTAAGTATTTATGAATTTAGAATTGAATTGGATTATATTGAATCATTTATTCAACCCCCCACCTTTCAATGATTGTACCTCTAACAATTGGTATCAGAGCAAGGACCTTTATTACAAGTTTAACCATTTGAAGGTGATCCAAGGTACAATATGGCTAAGCAATTAAAGAAAGAGAATCAAGAGTTAAAGGATAAATTAGAGGTTACTTATGCATGTATAAAATCAATTGAAGAAAATTGAAATCATATTAAGGAACTATTTTAGAATTACATAGGTAAGATAAGAGAGTATGATCAAGAAAAATCTCAGAATAAGATCATGGCATCAAAATTTGAGGCTATTAAAAATGAGTGCATTAAGCTAAATAAGGAGCTAGAATCCTTTAAATCAAGCTCAATATAAAAATATGATAAAGATAATATCAACATTATTTGGGATCAATTAAGGGTTTAAAATACAAATATGAGTTCAAAAGAAGAAGAATGCAGACATCTCAAGACTCAATTAGAAGAGACAAATGCCAAGTTGAGTTCAAAGTAAGGTAACCATGACGAGTTGAAATTTAATCTTTATTATACATATATTGTTGAATAACAACCATGTATATTAAATAATTACATGGCTAAAATGGATAAGGAGGATAAAGATACCATCAAAGATCTCAAAATTCAATTAGAGGCTACAAGTTCAATCATGAGAGATAAAGAAGATGAATGTGCTCAATTAAAGACTAATCTTGTTTCTCTAAAGGATGATCATGAAAATTTCATATTCAAGATAAGAAATCTTAAAGAATAAAAAAGGAAATAAGAATAAGATAAAGAGGATAGTAGAATGAAAGACAACAAGTCAGATCAAGCCAAGTGTAACATAGGAAGAACTATCAAGAAACCAAATTCTATAAGGTATGAAAGTTCATTTCATGGTCACTACTTTTCATGTAAGAGTTTTGGTTATAATCCAAGAAACTATAGAAGGAAGATAAACTAGTCAACTAGAGGTATGGACAATTTAGTCTACTATAATCATCATAACATAGGACATTTTTCTAAATTCTTCCCCAAAATACATGGGAACCTAGGTATGGAGACCTAAGATAAAAGATGGTATGTTTACTAAGATTCATAATATTCATCAAGAAAAAGGTATGAATGATGTTATTTATTTTTATTATCATCAATTTGGTCATATTGTAAGATATTATGAAAATAAGCTCTCAAGTCATAAGAAGGTGCATGGACATCCTAATGTGCTCAAGAAAGGTAAAATCTTGGTATGGAATCCTAAGGAAGTGAAGACCAAGAAAAATAATTTATTTTAGATGAAAGTTAAAGGTGGTTTACCTAATAAATAAAAATATATATCAGATATGAATAAGGTTTAGGAATTCCAAGAGAATGTGTTATATATATAGATAAAAAAGGAGAATCAAAAGTTAGTTCAAGTTGAGCTCAAAGAAAAGAAAAAGGTGTTAGTTGAGGCTAGTTTTGAGGTATGTATGGATACAAGTAAACAACATGATATTTTTTAATAAACTTCATGTGAATAACATTAGGTATCAATTTCTAGTGAAATGGTATGCCATTAATATTTGTTGTTTCCATATGTTGTCAATCCAATTTTAGAAGAAAAAGAGAAAATTGTAGTAGATGGGCATATTGCTTATCTCAAGCCTAAGAAGGAGAAGAACAACTATCAATATTATATGTCGAAGGAGAAGAAGGAATATGAGGAGTTGTGGAAAACTCCTAGTTTCAAATTGTTCTAGGATGCTTTGGGTCAGGGTGTCTCTATCTAAGCTTCAAAGAGACCCTTGAAAAGAAAGAGGAAGCATGGTGGATGCCAGTTAAGATTTGGTTGATTTTAAAAGACAATAATATCATTTGAAGGTATGTTTGGCTAAGGGGGAGATAAATTAGTTAGATGGAGTGGCTTGGAGATATGTGCATGATGTGAGGGGGATTATATGTGAAATGTTCCAATCATGGTGGATATATGAAGAAGTTTGCTATAGTTGTGAATTAAATAAGATTGATATGATGACTTGATCAAACCAAGTCATGTGCATTGAAAAGGTATTGAATATTCATGCATGATCAAAGAGATTTTTTGAGTTATATAGATAGATAGGTCTAAGGATTAGAGAATCCCAATCTCATATTAGTGTATGTAAAAGAATAAATGACATGTGATGGAGATTGATGTTAGGGGGAGTTTTCTAAGCTCTATGAGTAGTTTATCAGGTCCAAGGTTTAGATAAGTCCAAGTTCATATTGGTGCATGTCAAAAGGGGAGAAATTAATTAATATTATTGAAATTATGTAAATATCTTGAGCATCTTAATTATTATTTGAATGCACACATGATGTTGAGGAATGATTTTTGGCATGTTGAGGAAGAGACCCTTTGTCATTAATATCAAATGGGGAGAAAGATAATAATGAAGGATTTTAAAGGAGTAAGAAGTAATTTTGGGCATGTTTTACCATCAATGACAAAGGGGGAGATTGTTGAGCATGGTCATTGATGTTAGGTTGTCATTGATTTTAAAGAGAGAATGATTCATAGTGTATTAATTACAAATTAATGTTTTAGATAGAGTTTGAATTTCACAAGAAATTTATAGATGATATTTATGGTATATACATGTTGTATAGACCCTATGGAATGTTATCAGTGCTTAGAGAAGTGAATGTAATTCATCAGAATAGTCATATGAATGTCTAAGCTCAAGTAGTCATCTTGACAAATAAAGTTGAGTGAGAAAATTGGTCATGTCATATTTCACACTATGAAGGTTTTATAAGTAGTTTATTATGTAGATGGAATAACATATGAAAGTTTATATTTTTGTTCAAATTTCATGGCTTGAGGTTGAGCATTGAAAAATTTATTAAGGTGCAACGTTGGCCTCTCAAACAGAGTTCACTATGCTTCTATACTTAGCCAAATTTGCAAGAGGAGATATAACAATGAAGATTTAATAAGATAAAGGATATAAAATTGATAAATTAAAATTAATTGAATAATGATCTAATTTCATGGTTCAAAGTCAAATAGTCAATATTGCATATTCAAGTGACATGTGTCATACTAATAGAGCTTGAGCAGCAGATCTAACAATGAGCATGAAACCTGTCAAATAGAGATTAATGGTGAGCACATGATCATGAATATTATGATCCAATGGAGTGTATTAAGTCAAAAATTAAATATTTCATGTGGGGATTTCAAGTGGAAAATTTTCATTGTATTCAAATAGTCAATGTGCTCAGAAGGCATGTGGAGCTACCAAGTGGCACAATTATGGAAGTGAGGATCTAAGATCAATGGTGAGAATTGCATATTAAAGAATAATATAATCCTAAGGATATTGATGGATTTTTTTTTAAAAAATTTATCAAGGAGCATGAGATGTTGGCACAGTGTCTGATGTTCATCATTAACATAATGATCGTTGGAATTTGAATTTTCAAATTAACAAGGTAAAACTAGTCTATAGTTTTTAAGCTATATATTTTGATCCAAGATGAATTTATTAATGCAGTAAAAATAAATTTTTTAAAGACATAAATATTTTTCTATAAGATATATTTATAAGTATTGAGTGTTTGTAAAGTCAAATTTATTAATCTCTAAAGTTGACTGTGTTTTTGACCATGTTATATAAGTGACTCGAGAAGGATATTTAAAGATTTATTGATAATATTTTGATATTTAAACATGAAATAACTATTTTAGAGTGTTATATACTACATTATTAACATATTTTTGGATTTTTATGGTTTTAAAATTCCATATTCAGTATGAAAAAAGGCTTATAAGTTGATTGTGTTTGTTGAATGCACTGACAAATTTAGTGACCACTTTGTATAGGTGTGTTGGAAGAGTTATAAGTAAAATTGAAGAATAAAATAAGAATGGTGATATTACATAAGTCTATAAATATTATAATAAGGCATTGGTTATCTTGATATTCCCCTGATCAAATATGGAGATTCAAAATAGCTTGACTAAATTTTGACTGTGTGATCAGTGTGAGTGGTCATTTTGAGTGAGTTAATTTAAGTGCTTAGAGCTTATGTTTAAGTGTCTAAATCACATGGAGGTGTATAATAGGTAATAAATGGTTCAAAAATGTGATATAATCATATGGATATGTGAAATAGTTTAGTTTTTACTTCAAAATTTTGAGACCCTTTTTTGTGTATGAAGACCTGAAGAGGAAGGAGACGTAATTGGTAGGTTATAGTGTTGAGTTAGTGTTATAGGTGGCATGGACCCAAGAGGAAATAATAAATGGTATATTAGAGATATATGTGATGTGTTTTAATAATTTTAAAATGATGAAGTTGGTCCAAGTAGCCTCACATGTAACGTGTGAGTATGAAGGCCTAATTGTTTTAGGTCTCACCAAGACTTAATGGTGGTTTAGAGATAATGAGGTAATGACTAACCTAAAAAGTGTGGTTATCACATGTAACATGTATATGAACCTATTTTGAGTGTGTTTTAATTATTTAAATCAACTTTGTTGATGAATATGGGTTAAAGGAAGAGAATGGTATAAATACAAGACATAATTGGACTAATTGAGCTAGTTGTGTGTACAGATTTAAGCAAAGAAGAGAACCTTTGAAAGAGAAAGTATAGGCCAGTTAGGACCATAAGAGTGTGAGAAATATTATAAATGTTTACCTAATAAATTTTATGTAGGATTACATGTAGATCATTGGACCTAATTAGCCTAGAAGAGGTAGTTTCAGCAAGTTAGCCTTAGAGGCAACTCGAGAGAGATTGGAGGTGAAGAGCGTAGATAGAGATGATAATCATCAGTTGAAGCTTATAAATAGGTGCTCAAGGTGATTTATTTAAGTAGCTAAGTGGGTTCTTGGTTTCCTAGGGGGTTGGTTCCTCCTTTAAAGATAAAGCTTTCTATAGGTCTAGTTGTTATGGGTGATCAAATAGACAGGGGAAGTTGATCCTTATGTGATTGGTATCTCAATAAAATAAGTGATGATTGTTCCTTAATCAGTGGGTACTGGTATAAATTTTAGATCTTGTTTTATAGGACTATAGTCCATATTATAAGGTTCAGTGGGTTTTATCCCCCAAGAGGCTTTCCTACATATACGATGTGCTCATATGATGTATGCTCTTATGTATTATTTAGATGTATGTGCTTCCATGTTTATGTTTCTTTATCAAGTTGATGTATGTTGAATTTTTAAGAATTGGGAATTGAATTATATTATATTGAATTACTAATTCACCATCTCTCCCCTCAGTGATTGTATTTTAATGGATATGATCTTCATAATCTCTAGAGAGGGACCTAGAGATTTTTTTTTGAGTCAACAAGATGCATGTTTTAAACCTAGTGAATTCATCAAACATGGCAATGGTCACATCATGAAAATTAGTTTTCCATATGTTATTGAATTTTAGTTCAGATATTGGCTCATATTTTATATCTGATAGCTATGCATTAATGTGGTACCTCATAAATTCTTTAGTGAAAAATGTTGGAAGATGTCAAACATTTCTCATGAGTTATTTATATCTACCTAGCATATTAGTCATAGAGAAACATAAACCAAATCACCCACCAACTGGTCCAACAAATCTTTAGCTACCATTGTCTTCTTTTATGTCTTTTGTCAAAATATCCTTACATGGAATCCATTTCATTACCCATTTTTGTGACAATTTTGAATGTCAAAAATCTACTTCTATTCAATCCATATATTTTAATCCAAGCTTAAAAACAAATCTTTGTAACCTGAAAATCAATGGTAGTTTTGTTTTTGTTTTTTTAAACAAAATGGAATAAAGGGAATCCAAGACATGTTTCCTCTTATGTATTATCTTGGAATCAATAAATTTTAACCTTGTAAATGTTGGCATCTCAAATGAAAATCCTGAATGAAAACATTTTTTGATATAACATTTATCTGCATACATTGTTAAAATCTCACTATATATGCTTTCATCAAACTCCACCTGGTTGAGTGAAGTTTTTGGCTAATTTTTTTTTTGGATTGACTATTTGTAGGCATGAGTTAATATTTTTGGATGCCTTTACACTAGTAATGTTAGGAAAGGAGTGACTTCATTATCCACTATGTCCCAAATGTTTCCAATTTCTTTCTCCTTTGGTGTCATGTATGATAAATTGATTGCTTTATAAGTCTCAGTGTCCACTATTTTTTTATAAGGCTATATAATGATATATGTTTAAATTACCTCTGTACTACAAGTCTCACAATGTTTTATAACTTATATTATTTAAATCCCCATATCATTTTCTAATAGTGGGACATGAATGAGACAAAAAATCTCCCTTGATTGTGTAAATTCAATATAACCAAAAGCAATTTTTTCATCATTTTCAAGATTTGTACATTTGTTCAACAAATGTACCCTTTTCCCAAGAAATGTTTTTATTAGGCTTTGAAATGTGGTAGGATCATTGATAGATAGAACAAATAAATCCAAGTAAGGGTTTTATTGATAAAATGGTTGTATACGTAGAGTTGAACTCAAATTATTTTGTCTTTCTTCCATGTCATTGTATATATAAAACTTGTCTATGATGTGTTACATCATTATTTTTCTCCATATAGTAAAACTATAAACTACATCCCCCTAATTATCCATAAAAGATATAGGAAATGTAAGTAATAGAGTTAGATTAAAATTTTGTCACATTAACACTTACACATTTAGTAGGTATTTCTTGATTACGGCATGTGGAAGTTAAATTATGGGTTCCAAAGATTCAGCATCTGGACTTGCCACTTTGTGTATTATTCTTTCACTAATGGAATTACCATTATTTATGAGATAAACATAGTCCCACATTAGAAAGCCATTGACATATGATTTTTCAGCTTAGACATTTGCAAAAGACATGAGAAGAGTTTTTAATCAAAATATTTATAAAATCAATCCAACTTATACCAGTATTTAGGAGATAAAGCTATATTTATACCATAACATAAGCATTGAGATATGTTAAAACCTAAAAATGTTAAAAAGGTAATGTATAAGATTTTTTTAATGACATGATTTATGTCAATACAAAAATATAATAACTTTTAGTATCATATACTACATACTTAAATTATAATTTCATCTTACTTTGAAGGTATCTCCTAGGAGATACATTTCAAAATTGCATAAGAGCATAATAGTCACATAGATAAAATAACTAATTAAGTCAATATTCAACAATGCATTTTATTATCATACAAAATAATATTGAGCAATGGGGATTTTGAGAAAAATTATGGAAAATTATTAGCTTCATATATTTTGGGATCCTATATGTGAATTGAACCTCTATTATGGACCCAAAAGTTTGAAGGTATCTCTTATAAGATACCTTTCAAACATGCATATGGGTACCTTTGAAGGTTTGAAGGCACTACTAGGTGATACCATGAAGGGCCTTGTAATACCTTCAAGGGTACCCATGGAATTAATATTAATAATTCATTTCTCAATAGTCAAGAACATGTGGCATGCACCCATGAACTCATGACATTTCAACTCTCAAAAAATATTTTGAGTTAACCAAGTGAGTGACTCTCTATAATTGTGCCAAGTGTCTCCATCCCATTTACCCAAAGACTGACAGATTGAACTTAATGTACCCTTTTCCCAAGAAATGTTTTTATTAGGCTTTGAAATGTGGTAGTATCATTGATAGATAGAACAAATAAATCCAAGTAAGGGTTTTATTGATAAAATGGTTGTATACGTAGAGTTGAACTCAAATTATTTTGTCTTTCTTCCATGTCATTGTATATATAAAACTTGTCTATGATGTGTTACATCATTATTTTTCTCCATATAGTAAAACTATAAACTACATCCCCCTAATTATCCATAAAAGATATAGGAAATGTAAGTAATAGAGTTAGATTAAAATTTTGTCACATTAACACTTACACATTTAGTAGGTATTTCTTGATTACGGCATGTGGAAGTTAAATTATGGGTTCCAAAGATTCAGCATCTGGACTTGCCACTTTGTGTATTATTCTTTCACTAATGGAATTACCATTATTTATGAGATAAACATAGTCCCACATTAGAAAGCCATTGACATATGATTTTTCAGCTTAGACATTTGCAAAAGACATGAGAAGAGTTTTTAATCAAAATATTTATAAAATCAATCCAACTTATACCAGTATTTAGGAGATAAAGCTATATTTATACCATAACATAAGCATTGAGATATGTTAAAACCTAAAAATGTTAAAAAGGTAATGTATAAGATTTTTTTAATGACATGATTTATGTCAATACAAAAATATAATAACTTTTAGTATCATATACTACATACTTAAATTATAATTTCATCTTACTTTGAAGGTATCTCCTAGGAGATACATTTCAAAATTGCATAAGAGCATAATAGTCACATAGATAAAATAACTAATTAAGTCAATATTCAACAATGCATTTTATTATCATACAAAATAATATTGAGCAATGGGGATTTTGAGAAAAATTATGGAAAATTATTAGCTTCATATATTTTGGGATCCTATATGTGAATTGAACCTCTATTATGGACCCAAAAGTTTGAAGGTATCTCTTATAAGATACCTTTCAAACATGCATATGGGTACCTTTGAAGGTTTGAAGGCACTACTAGGTGATACCATGAAGGGCCTTGTAATACCTTCAAGGGTACCCATGGAATTAATATTAATAATTCATTTCTCAATAGTCAAGAACATGTGGCATGCACCCATGAACTCATGACATTTCAACTCTCAAAAAATATTTTGAGTTAACCAAGTGAGTGACTCTCTATAATTGTGCCAAGTGTCTCCATCCCATTTACCCAAAGACTGACAGATTGAACTTAATGTAAAAAATAACTGGGCAATAGGGAATGTGAGATCATGTTAAATTTCAACATCCTGATCATCTAGATACTGAATTAAGAAAGGCATTTATAAAATCTCTAGGGTAAGTGACTTAGTGTGATCATGCAAAGTGGCACCATCTTATGAGTCCAAAGTGATCAAATTGTGACCGTCTCATTAGTCTGATGCAATCAATGTGTCACCATGCCATGAGTCTAATGTAATAAAAGTGTCACCATCCTATGAGATAGGTGAAATTAAAATACAAAAAATAAATGAACCACCAAATCTATTGAAACCATTAATTCACATGAATTAAATAGCCTTATAGGTGAATCTAGTGAATCCAAAGTAAATATATGAAATATCTAGAATCAATTATACTCATATTTCCATCAAACTAACAAATTTCAAGACTAAGTTTGAACCCTCATAAACCAAAAGCTTCACAACCACATAATCATGGACTCTTCGTATCAAAGTTCACCTCCTTCATCTATGTATTCAATTATAGAAATAGTAAACTATATTGATATAATGTTTTATGAAGCTAAACTCAAACATGATTTAAATCACTTCCCTTCTATTTGGGAGGAAGTCAACAAGGCTAAAAATTATAGTCTACAAGACTAACTCTCTACATTCTCATGGAGGTACCAGGATGACCTATTAGCAATCAAGATAATGGGTCTGCATAATGCCACAACTAAACCCTAGGTAATGCCTTGCATCAACTTAGTATCTGATTTATTTATAAATGGTAAAAATTTTAAGCAAATATTGCACTTTCACCAAAATAGCACACTAGTGGCCCACCTTAGTGGTAGAACATTTGAAAGGTATTATAGGATACCTACCCTTAATATGGCATACAACCAAACTCTAGTGAATAGCTAGATACATTCTAATAACATAGCCACCAAGAAACAATAATGGATCCATGATTGTAGTAATTTTGTAATTATAGGCCTTATTTCTGCTATCTCAATAACCAATTTTTGACCTAAAGTTAGAATTAACATGGCCCTATTAAATAGAATATATAGTTTCCCCAAAATGACTTATGTGAATGAGGTGTGGATTCCCTTGATTGACATTATAATCACCTCCACAAGGATAATTTAGATAAGTGAAATCATTAGTTCTAATATCATTAGCACAAATACTAATCTGAATAACTCCCTAAATCATAAATTTTATAAGATGTCATATGTGGTGGATGCTATAACCAAAAATATCCATGCATATTTTCACTAGCCTTAGGATCCTTCTAAAGAGTAACCTATGATCAAGACATGTAAAAGGGTCAACATCCTCTACATTCACAAGTTCAGGATGAACATGACCAAGATTACTAAGACCTTCTACCTAATGTTATACTAGGCCATTTATGGAAAAGATATGCCTAGGCTCTCAGATCAAATTAGGAAGAACATAGGCAAGATGGAGTATTATTGGCTCTATTTAGACTACACCATAATCAAGACAAAGGGAATTAGAGCCATCCCTATGTATCTACCCAGGTTGGTCCCAGATAAAGTTACAAAATAAAAAATTGTTGCCCAATTGGTTGACTTAGTGGATGTTTAGCTAAGAAATAAGAAGTAGATGAATGTGCACCTAATTCCCCTTAGTATTAATAAAATTAAATATACCAAATGGGAATACTTCCATATATTGGGAAAACTCAAACCCATTATGAATTTAAGTGGGCACCCTACAAAGAATGGGACCCTAGGGAGAATGTGATGAATTACCTAAAGATACCTAGAGGAAGGGTAAAGATTGATTATAGGCATGTCCACACTTTGCATGATGAGATGTTTATAAACACCATGAATGACATAGATGTCCACACTAGGATCAAAAAAATTGCCATGTCAATGGTGGTGGCTAGGCACATATAGTATAGTATTGTACCCACTAAAGAGCAAGCCAAGACTATTGAAAATGAGCACTAGATTTTGGAGCCTCCCAAGGAGGCCCTTTCAGAAATGGGAACACAAGAAAAGGCACTCCCTTATGCATCTCATCATGCCTCACTACCCTCCATTTCCATCATTGAAACTACTACAATGAAAATGATGATTTTTCCACCTTCTGTAGCATAAGGTACCATAAATGCCATGAGTAGTGGTAGAGTTTTCCCTATGTTATTTTTTCCTCCACTCACCATAGTTTAGGAAGTTTATCTTCCTTATTTCCTCTCCTCAATCAATTATCCTCTTCCACATTCACCTCTAATTCATGTAGTAGTCACCACTATGGGGATTAGTGGAGCCTTCTCTATGTTTTCCTTTCCTTTACTCACCAAAGTGTAGGAAGTTCCTCATCCTTCTTTCCTCACCTTAGCTAATAGTTTACATCTATCCACTCTCACTTAATCTCCACCCAATATCACACTTATTTCATTAATTGTTGCTCCAACTCCTACATAAACTTCCACCCCCACCATGGAGCCTATTGTATACAAAAAGAAACCCAAGACTCCTCTGACCTCACCATAGAATGCACATATCCAAGACGCACCTAATGATGGATCAATAAAATGCTTAAAGGGATGGAATGGTTCTAGAATAATATAGCCCATATAAGTATTGGATAATGATGAAGAACTGAAGAAATTTCCCTCAAATGGTGAATGGGAAGGTGAATCTAAGACATCATTCTTAGTATCTATTAGTGAGACTAATGAGAGTGATCCTAAGGATGAGTGGGTTAAATAATAAGAGGCCCATTTAGGGGGTATAGAGATTTTTAGGATTACTCAGTTTCCACTGACATACTTCTAGAAGAGGAAGACATCAAGGATGAAGTAGATTTAAGACCCCTAGCTTCCACAAGTGGATAATCAGTGAGAGTGTCTCTAGGTACTTCATCCTAGAAAATAATAATTATAACTACCATAAAAATTCACCCAGTTACTTCTATAGAACATGTAATTACCTTAGCCTATTATTCTTTGACATCATCTTCTATAATTTCTATTCTAGTCAAAACAACTATTATCTCTCCCTCTCATTATTTAAATTCTTTGAATGAGATTCAAGTTAGTCCAATCCATAATTTACCTACTACCACTACCACTAGGCTCACATGTGCCTCAACCAAAAATTACTTACAAAAATTTCTCAGTATTCCCTCCACATTCTTCTACTTTAGCATAACTAGCCCTCCCCAAAGGCATAAATGAGTCGCACTTGAGAGCCTAGACTCAACCTCCATATTTGTTTCATGTGTTACCCCATCTTAACCATACATGAAAATTGGGATGCTACTAACCAAATACTCACACATATAATGTTGTGGTGACCACCTAAAAGGAGCTGCAAATGGGCAAGCTAGTTCTAGATACAATGCCCCCTAAAAAGGTCATTAGTTAGAGGTAGGTAATCTCACCATTCCCACAAATAAAGACCCTCTTCCCCTAAACCCATGATCAGTATAGGAAAGCCTCAATCCTCCACTCTAGTAAAGCCTACAAAGGCCACTTAATAGTTAATAACCTTGAACATTAATAGTCAAAATAGGGTAGTGGAAAATTTGTAGTCATTGAGGAACCAGTGGTCAAGTTGCATTTTGACAAGGAGATGAAGTCAATAAGGAGGGTCAAAATGAAGACCCTTATTATATAAGGGTAGGAGGTGTAATTGGAACAAAAATAAGATATCTTATCTTTGTCTAAAAGGGGAAAAGTACATCCCTCTCATGTTAACTCTCTACCCCACAAGGACCCCTATACCTTTATTGATTATGTAGGGGGTGATCAAGGAAATTTTCAAAGTATATGATCAAGCTATTGAATAATTACAAGGAATAACCACCATACAACCCCTATTGGACATCATTGAAAAAATATAGGGTGTGGTGAGGAAGCTATACAATATCATCTAATTAATTAGAGCTACAAAAGGGGAGTCACATCCACAATAGGAATATGTATATCCAAATGTAGAGAAGATGAATAAAATTGAGGCTAAACTACATTTTTTGAGTGGAGTAGATAAGAACAAATATTATTCCCATTTCAACCTAATATCATTCCCTAATGTTTCCTAAGCATAGAACTACATAAGTACTAAGAGAGATGCCTTGCTTGAATACCACCAAGACATGAAGTATTTGGTCCTACAATTAAATAGTCAAGAGAGGCAATCTATGGATATTTTGGGAGAAATAAAGATGAATAATGTAGTTAATCCACATATTTATTTGGTACATGGATACATTTTTTAATACCATTTCCATGCATCTACCAATAGCTTTAGAATAGAGGTTGAGGGCACTATCTATAGAATACTCAATGAAGGGAAATAACTATTGAGTTTTTCTAGAAGGTTCTTAGGGAACAAACCCTTTACATATATCTTAGGTAATTACTAAAGATACAAAAAAATTTGATGGATAAGATTATTTAATTTTTTAAAAGACCCCTATTGGAATTTGAGGTAGCTAAAATTAGCTTTCAAGATAGTCATACTATCTACCTTTAAATTTAGGTGAGCAAAAAAGCCATGACATCCATGGTCACCCCACCAAAAATTATAGTTACAACTGTTACTCTAATTACATCTCATATTCTAGTTGTAATTATCCCCTTAATGATATTACATAGTATGATAATGACTTCAACTATAGTGGAAATGATTTCATTTTCAATTGCAATAGCTAAAACAATCATCAGTGCATATGTGCCACCATTTATAGCTTATACCTCATAGGTAGCCCCTCTGATAACTTTAAGCCTTATTTGGGAGTCTTTCCTATTATAACATTTTTTTATCTCTAATTAGATGTTAAGTTTTAGTTCAACTTTTCTTGAGAGATGTTGCTATCCCCATCCTAACCTATAAAAAGTGTATCACCCTCTCTAATCATAGATAATTTTTGACATCAAATATAGATAAAAATATCCTTTAGGTTGTTTTACAATTTTATGTTGTATTGTGGTCTCCTCCATTTCTTGTCAGTGATCTGATATTTTAGATGTTTGATATATGCAATAACAATTTTAAAATTTCTATTGTTAGTTACTAAATCTATGTTAATGAAGAATGTGTCATAGCAGTTCTAGTTGATAGATCTCAATGACTATTTATGGAATAATATCTTGTTAAGATAGTTTAGAATTTGGGAGAGACCTTAAAGTTTATTATAATACCTTCAAGGGTACCTTTTGCATGTTTTAAAGGTATCACCTAGGATATACCTTCAAGGTACCCTTAAAGGTTCTATAATGCACTTCAAGGGTTCCCATAAGAGATATATTGAACATACATAAAATTGGAATTTTATTTCAAGGTATCTCCTACGAGATACCTTGAACGGTCTCCTAGCATCTACCTTGAACATGTACACAATTAGAATTTTATTTCAAAGTATCTCCTAAGAGATACCTTAAAGGGACTTAAATTACCTTCAAAGGTAACCTTATGCATGTTTTATATGTATCTCCTAGGAGATACTTTCAATGTATCCTTGAAAATAATACATTGTCCTTTAAGGTATCTTCTAAGAGATACCTTGAAGGGTATTATAGTACCTTCAAGGGTTTTCCTAGTAGATATATTGAACATGCACATGATTAGAATTTTATTTTAAGGTATCTCATAGTGGATACCTTGAAGGGCCTTATAATACCCTCAATTTTGATTGCAAAGGTTATTAAAAGGGATTCAATATAACTATGGAGTATGGGGGACAATCAAGTTATGCTATATGAGTGAATGTGCAAAGATATTAATAAATAATAAATAAAATACCTTCTAAAGTGGAAATGAATTTTTTATTCATCAATGGTGAATTTATTATTTTAGGACTTAGTTGAACACTAATTCACAAGGCATGTCATGATCACAACTTATGATCTAAAGACTTTAATCCAAAACAAGCAGTGTTATTGGATGATAGTAGGTTCATAAGATTTCTAGGGAAGATGTTTATTAGATGGAAGGGACTTTACATTATTCAAGAAATCACATCATAGGGTACCAGCATGTTAAAATATTTTTAAGGAACCATATTTCTTGGACATATAAATGATTATAGGCTTAAGCCTTACTACCTTTACTCTCACATCACAACATCCAAGAATAGAAACTGTATGAAGACCAAATCCTTTAAAATAACATTTGAACACAATGTCCAAATAAATCCTCTAAATTTAAAGTTTTGATATCAAAATACTAAAAAAAATACAAATCCTTTGAAACAATGTTAGAATAGTCTAATGAACAAGTTCTAATGACAATCCTTGAAACTCAAAGTTTTTAAAAATAAGTTCTAGGAAAAAACCCTAAATCATAAAGTTTATATAAAAGAGGTTTTGAGAAAAATTCCTGATAAACAAGTCCTAAACACTTTCCCCAAAAAAAACCATGATCTTATGCACCTCCCACTGGGTCACCTCCTTATGCTACCATCTCAAATTGCTCTCAAGCTCTATTTCTTCTCTCTAATCACAAAGTTCCAAATGAGTTTGGTCAGCTTCCAAACCCCCTGTAGTCAAGTTTAGTTAGCCATCAACATTTGCATTCTTAACCTAATATGTTGATGTCAATGCTTATTCCTACTGACATATACAATATTTCCCTAATTTTATCGATGTTGGAACTTTCTATTAATGATATAAGTAAATGTAATTAACATCATCACCATTCCTATAATATTCTTTTCCACCAAGCAAACCCAAATTTTCAAACTTTACCCGTATACTGAGGTAACTAAAGATCATATATATCTCCCACAACCATGATAAACACCATTGGAGATCACTTAAATCTTCACCCATGATGACTTTGCTTGGAGATCATGAATATCTCCTCACTCATTGACCCTTTTACACCAACCTTGCATTGCTTGTCTTGACCACTTATGCTATTTCACTATAGTTTTCCATTATGCACATGCATGTATATTAGATGTTGTGGATGTAAACCAAGCTCATCCTATCACCTTCAACCCTTTTGGGTTTCCCAAGGGCACTTCTTACCTCAGATACTTGGGACATATTGACTGTTAGATCTACAACTTTGATTATTTTGACCTATCAATTATCACTTACAAGCTATTATTTGGTTACTTCTATCTGAGTCCTCCTTAACCTTTCTTGTTCTTGACTACGTCTATTATATTTCATTGCAGTATATGCATACTCAATTCTTGACCATTCACCTAATTACATTTTTATCAAATGGGTACTAGATTTTAGTTTTTCCTTTGTTGATTCTCATTTTGAGGGGGGATACCTCATCCAATAATTATAGTATCTAACTCTTATTTTTGTCTTACAATGTGTTAGTATAAATTACAAGACAAAAAGGGAAAATGTAGACACCAAAATTACATCACACACATGTGCATAACTCCTTGTGTCAAAACCCCCTTAAGCCCATTTAAATAGTAATAATTAATCTCCCTAATGCATAATTTTACCCCTCACACCTTTAATTAATTTAAAATACTTAATTAAGTTAATTAAAAACCCTCCTTTGCCACCTTACTTGGCCACCTCACACAATTCCCACCTGATGAGTCACATCAAGACTTGGTCATCTCATCTTAACTACCCAAGACTTATTCCCACTCCCAAAATAAATTCCTAATCAAATAGCTCCTTCTTAACCTCTTATTTTTACCATTTTATAATAGGTGTCACACTTGACATGAAAAAAAATAGAAATCATGCCAAAAATAGTAAGGTTTTTTTATTCTAGTGTCACTGATGTCGGTCAACCCATGGTTGACATTGATAGGATTATCGACATCAAAAATTATAAGCCAAACTCTAACCTAAAGTTTAGGTCAAAAAAATTATGAAAACTCATTCTTACTCACATTCAAGCTCTGGGCATTCTATTTTTGACATCCTAGCTTATAGCAATCTTACATAAGTTAATCATGATCAGTAACTAAGCTCTTGAGGACTAACAACACCCACTTTTTATCTATGTTTAGGCATTCAAGTCCAAACTCCCTGTTAGTGATCATCAATCTAGCATACATCATTCGATAACTATAACTAAGTACATCACTTATCTTGAAGGTCATTTAAATATTTATTATGCTATTTCTTTATATCTACTATGCATTTCTTTACACACTTCTGAATAAACCCCCATGAGAGAGTTATAAAGCTTCCTTGCTTATTTCCCCTTAACCTAACATACCAAACCTCTTAATAAACTTACCCAAGCCATAATCTCTCTTTTATAACTCTTCCAACCTCCTAGACCTAATCCAAACCATTTCTTAGACCTAGAAAAGCCATTTACAAGCTCCCAAATAATGACTTCCCTTACTGACCTCGATAGCCTAATTGGCATTAGTCACCTCACTACTGACCTTGATAGTATAACTGATATTGGTCACTACCCCACTGACATTGATGACTATGGGTTCCCTAACCTCTTCAAAACCTACCTAGACAACTTTTAAAATACAAACAAAGTACCTCCCCTACACCCTATCACTCTCTACTACATACAAGTTGTTAATAATGGTAATCTTATCTCTCTTTCACTCTCTCTTTACCTCTCTTTTAGTTATTTATTATTCTTTTATCTTTCAAAAGTAGACTATCATCTCTAAGGAAATTTCACACTTCCTAGAACAAGCATGTAGCTTGGCAACCCACTCATTTAACTAATAATAAACATCTTATGATAGTGTTTTCTTACTTGCAATTATTCCTCCCTAGCCAAAGAGGAGTGATCACAACATCTAGATACGACATGCAAACCAAATTTAGTTTCATTCTAATCACTTATCTCCATCCTTCTTTCTATTTTCCTTTAGATTTAAAATAGACAAAATTTAGTGAAATAGGTTCTTTCTCTTTATTCTTCATGTATTGTTACATTATTCATGATACATTGATCTTATTTCATCATTTGATCTTTTTATCACATTCACATTTTTATTTAGGTTTGTTGGATCACTCTTTTAAAGATGCCTTGATCTTTATTTTCCTATATTTTTATTTTGTAGAATTTTATTGGAAGAAGGACATTACAAACCATAGTGAGTTGGTATATATGAATGAATAATTTTTATCATATTGTCCCTCCCATCTATGCTCATATCAATGGTTATTTCCTCAAATAAGTACGAACATTATAAGTGCATTTGATCTAGTGAAAGTGAGAAAATTTTCTAAAATTTATATTTAGTAATGAGAGTAGAATTCATATTCTTGATTGAAGCACTCAATGGTATCTTAGTCATGATTAATTTTCCTATTACTTACCTAAATTATGAGATTTTAAAATATAAGGGTGAAAAAATCCCACAAGTAAAGAAGTTGGTATGCCTTTTCTTGGCATGTTTTCCCACAAGATGATCCTTTATCTTCTAAACATGTTATATGAAGTCCAATAGGTTGTATATTTTCTTGAACATATTAAGGGAATTCAATGATATTACCATGGGATAAATAAAAGTGTTTAATCTAGAAAGTGGGAAACTAAATTATGAAACAAACTACTTAAAATAGGAAATGTTAGCCTAAGAAGTATAAAATCTACTCTACTTAAAGTAGTAAATCTATTGTAATCTTACTCTTAGAAAAACATTTATTATTACTCAAGGACATCTCTAGAGGGTAGAACCATGAATTAATTCTTAAAAAATTATATATTTAATAGACATGTCATCTTATTACCTTAGAGGTCCCTCAAACAGAAACAATTATTACCTAAGATATTTGAAATATGATAAGGTCCAATCTACAATGGGGTAAACTTATCATGTTTTTATTTATTTTTATGGTATTTTTCATATAAGAGCACTAGGTCATATATTGTGAACTCTTTGAATTTTCCTCTTTTGTCAAAAGCCTTTTGACTATATAATGTTGTTTACTAAAATTGTATAAGGCCTTAGTCCTCAAGTCTTCCTTTTATATTATATCCAAAAATTGAGACTCCACTTTCTCACTTGGTTTTATGTATTCCTTTATAAACTAATATGTTAGAAGTTTAAGTAAGATAGGCAAAAATGGTTGTCTCCCATAGATCCGTAAATAAGGCAAGTCTTTGAGGGCTTGCTTGTATCTCAGTCAATCAGCCTATAATACATACTTTAATAGATTATAACAATCTCTAAGTTTTTCTACTACTAAATTTTTAATGGCATCAATCAAGGTCTTGTTGGTTGATTCAACCAATGCATTTAATTTTGGGTAATGGTTGGATGATGACTTTATGGTGATTCTATTATCATATGCCCATTTAGTGAATTTAGATTATTGGAATGTTGGCCCATTGTCATAAACTAGATAAATGGGGATACCAAATCTAGTTGTGATATTTTCCTCTATAAATATGATTACATATTGTGCTCTTGAATGATTTGTAACTATTTACTCTATCCATCATGTTTAATAGTTTGTATAAGTGAGTAGAAACTTATGTCTAACTAAAGAATTAAAATTAATATCCCTAATGAATACCAAGCCACATTGATCAAATAGTCTTCCTTTAATAATAATATATAGAGGCATTATTTCATGTAGTTAGCTTTACACCAGGGCTTCAAATTCATGGCATGTCATAACATGAATGTGTGCATAATTTGAATAATTATGTCTAGTAATAACCCATTTTGAATATTTTATGGGCTGTGGTTTTTCTAGAGAGTTGACCACTACCTATTTGTTGGTTAAAATTTTCCATAATTTAAGACAGTTATTCTCATGATATGCATCTCATGTAGATGCCTTCATAATTCCTTCTATAAGGGATCCATTTTTTGATCATGTAATGATCCACTTTGAGTCTCAAAGCTCTCCTTTATTCTCTTTTAAGATTTAGGGAACAAGTATTAAATAATGTTGGTATAATAGTCTCCTTTAGATACTTGGTTTTCACACACCTCTTTAATAGTGATGCGTGTAGTAGGTATAGTCATGATATGAATGATTCCTTGAATTGTTAGAATTTTGATAGAGTTAATTTCTATATAAAACTCCTACATTTTTGACATCCATTTTTCTGCACATTCTCTAAATTCATTTTTCCCCAAAGTGAACTTAATAGTAGGATTTGGTATAATGGTGATGGTCTTTTTCCTCAGGATGTAATGCCAAACTTTCTTTACCACTTTTACAAGGGCAAAATTTTTCTTATCTATTATGGGATACCAAAGTTTTTCCTCTTTCAAGTTCATGCTTATAAGTGAAATAGGGTGGTCTCTTTAATTCTTCTTCTAGGTAAGCATGATGACAATGGTATGTTCTAAATGGAATGAATACAAGAAGAAGTCCTTAGTGAAGTTTGGATTTCTCAGTATAGGGGCCTAAGATATTACATCTTTAATGTCTTAAAAAGGCTTTTGGTATTTTGTTGTCCATTCTACTTTAGCATCTTTCATGAGCATTGAATTTAGAGGTATAATGATTGCCACAAATCTTGATATAAATTTTATCATGAATTTTATCTTCCCAAATAAATATTTGATTTCCTTGTTATTTAGAAATGTAATTTTTATATCCCTTGAATTCTAACTAGGTGAATTCTAATTTCATCTTCACTGATGATGGGACCCAATATCTTACCTTTTGTGATGCCAAATATGATATTATTAGGGTTTAATGAAATGAAAAACCTTAAACATATTTCAAATATTTACTATAGGTTAACCATGTGATTAGGTATTACTTTTGAGAAAACTATAAGTTCATCCCTGTAAATGATTATATAATTACCTATCAACCCATATAACACATGGTCCATGGTTCATTAAAAGTTGTAACCTATGTTAATTAGGTTGAATGACACCCTATTATACACATAATTACTCCACTTCATGGTGAATTATGTCTTAATTCTATCCTCTGACTCTAACAACACCTGTTTATATCCTAAAAATCCATCTAAGAAGGACATCATTCCTGAACCACTCACTATTTTGATGTCCTCATCCAAGGAAGGTAATGGATAATTATCTTTTTTATAAGCTTTATTCAAGTATTTTAAATCAACATACGGTCTAATATTCCCTCTCTTATTATTGAATATAACTAAATTAGACACCCAATTATGATGTCTAATATGGAAAACTATGTTGGCACTCATTAACTTTTCTAATTCTTTTTGAATAAGAGGTTCCAAGATAGGATTTTCTAGCCTTTTCCTTTACCTAGATTATTTATGGTCCAAATTTAGTGGGATTGTATTGGTGATGACCCTTGTATTGAAGGCTTTCAAGTCTTCATATGTATATGCAATCACATCCTTGTATTGGGTGAGTAGATTCATCAACCTTTGCCTTTCCTCTAGAGTATATCTAAGACCAATGTTAACATGGCATGGCTTATATTCATCTCTTAGATTATCCATTTTGAATTTAAATTCATTTAGTTTTGGTTGCCTATTCTACTAAGCTTGAGGATCCAAATAAAATGTACTTTCCAAGTAAACCATTTTTATAAGGAAGTGGTTTTCCTTCAACTAAATGAATCCTTCTTCACCCAATTTTTATTGGCATAAGTAGCTAATATCCTTGTCATTAATGATTTGAGACTCAAATTTCCCTAAGTTAATTAGGAACTAGACAATCTATTGGTCATCATCAAAGACTTTTAAATTTTAAATGTTATTAGGAACATATGGACAAGGCACTAGCTCAATGGAGAATCAATGTACCTTGGATTCTTGTAGAGGTGCCAAATTGGCAACTAAATTAGATGGTCAATTTGTATTTTAAATGTTATTAGGAACATATGGACAAGGCACTAGCTCAATGGAGAATCATTGTACCTTGGATTCTTGTAGAGGTGCCAAATTGGCAACTAAAGTAGATGGTCAATTTGTAGCTTGATTTTTCTCTATAGGATCAACCACTATATTAAAGGATTCAAAAGACACTATTAAATCCTAGGCTCTATGTTTATATCTATTTAGGTATGATATCTTCTATAGGTACTCATTTTTGACTTGATTGACTACCACTTTTGAATCTCCATAAATTAGTAATTATTTGACACTATTTTTTAGAGTAAAATATAACCCCAAAATTAGTGACTCCTATTATAATTTGTTATTGGTTAAAGGGAACTATTAAATTTAGGCTAACAAGTATTTATTTCCCTTTAGGTAAAAAAATTCAATTTCAATGCCTGGTCCTTACTTAGATATTACACCATTAAAGTGGAGATTCTATAAATGGGAATATCCCTAAACTTTTGTTTATTGTGCCTCATGTTTTGTATTAAAGGTATAAATCCTAAGGTTAGGAGATTTATAACTTACTTCTTAATTATTTATATTATATTTAGGAATAGGATGATTTATTCTTGGCTCCTAGTCAATTAAAATCTAGTTTGGAATCCCTCTCAATCTTAACCAAATGTGAGTGAAGTCTATTACTAAATACCCATTCAATGTATTAGACCAGTCTTTATTCAGGAGGAGTCTATATCATTTCAAAGTATCAACTATAAGTATGTCAATTTTAATTTATAATCATGTATTGGATGTTATTTTTATGTATTCACCATTCAATTTTCCTATTGCATGCACCATAGTCTTATCTAGTTTTGAAACCATCCTCTTTCATGGGCTTAAATTCAAACCTAGCTTATGGAAAATTGAAGTTAACATTACCATGGATAAGGATATTTAATTGACTTAAAAATTATGTATTTTATTTGTAAATTCTATGATATTCAATATAAAATGTTAGACTTCTAGTTTATTTTTATATATGCCATTGGTGTGAGCAGCATTTATCTTTATGTGGTTGCCTTCCCTATAATAGATCTCCACAAGAGTTCCTTTTATTCTATGATATAATCCAATTCATGAATAATAATTTTGGTTTTAATATTTTTAATGTATTCAAAAAATTTATACCCTCCTTTAATTTGATCCTCTTTATTTTGGGGCTATTGATTCCCTTTTAGGGGAGGTGGATTGTTGTCAACCCTTGGATCCGATGGAAGAGTGGTGTTGTTTAGAGGAGTAAACATTATGAATGCCTTATTTTTCCCTAGATTTTAATTACCCTTTTGATACTATTGGAAATAATGTATTTCATTAGATTTATCCTCTGATTCATTATCATCTTATCTTGGGAAGAAGGACTAATGTAGTTTAAATACATTGTAGTGTTTGAAGAAACAACTTCTAGGTAAAACTCTAGTGGATTGTTCATCAAGTATTGTCTTACCATATCCCTTTGGAAGATCTCAAATGCTACACATAATTCCACACATTCAATTTCACCATGATGTGATGTATTATTAACTTTACACTAATTAGATAGAGCCATTTCTACAATGTTGATTTTTGACAACTTATTGGGTTGATACTCTATATTATTTATAGAGAAATTAAAGGGTCTATTATATTTTTGAAACCCAAAATTTTGGTTATTATTCTGGTTAGTAGTGTTATCCATCTTCCTCTACATGTTTAGGAACTCATTTCTCAATTTTTAGATAATTCTTTGTATGGAATCCAATTCTACTTTGGTAAAATTAGCTCCATATGTAGCTTAAGTATTATAGGGCATTGAATGTTGGTTCTACTAATGAATATTAATCTATATGTGATTATTAATGTATTTATAGTTATGATTTGGCATTCATTGTAGTAGAAGAGGTAACACACATAATTGATTCTAGTTAAAAGTAGGAACATTTTGGTTGACATGAGGGATTGGATTTAGGGTTGAAAAAATAGCATTTATGTTGGGAGTGCTAGTTATTTTAGGGTTTAAATATATATCAATATTGATAGCCTCTTCATATGATAAATCCAAATTTGTGGTAGCCATATATCTTCACAAGAGAACTATTTTTATTGGATCCAAGGAAATTTTTTTACATCTCTAATGCCAATGTTTCATCTGGTTAATACTCTAAGTTAATCCAAGTGTACATCTTCTATAATCTCACATTGAATACCTAAATTGGCTCATTATGATCCCTCTTCATGCTAGTGAAGTGTTGATACACCAGGCCAATACTGGTAACTGTTCCAAATTATGCTATAAATGTGATCTGACATGTGTTCCAACAAGTGATTGAGTTATCATGAAGTTTGAGGTACCAATCATAGGAAATATCCTAAAAAGTAAATAGGAAAGCCTACATGAAACATCTTCATTAGTAACATTCATTAATCTCAAAAAAACCTTGAAACACTTGATGTGTCTTTCTATAGTTATTCCTCCTAAAGGGGAAAATGAAGTCAAATACTTCTCTAAGTTATTAAGCAAATAAGGGGGAAACCAAGAAACTAGTTTGTGACTTAGACTTGGCAAATCTCTTAGGTGTCTTTAGTGAAACTAAACTTTGGGGATAACCACTCACTAGGGAAGGAAAACAAGTGGTCCTCTTTCTAGTACAAACTTTATTTATGTTGATGTGGGTCTTGTACACATCCCCTAAATTTAATGAGGTAGCCTCTAACTTCTTAGGATGTCAATGGAGGTAAACTCCAATCTAGGGCACAAGTTATAGGTATGGGTTAAATAGTACCTTTTGGTGGAATAATAAATAGATCATGCAATTTGTTAATCAAGTTTTATTTTGGTGAAATGAATCATAGTAAATAAATCAAACCTAAATGATTAGTATGGATGGGTGGTATCTATTCTATAGTGGGTAGGTCTCAATCAAAGAAACTTTAAAAGGAGGGAAGGGTAGAGTAGAAAAGAATTTTTTATTATATCAAGGAGTCACTTATTAGGCTAGTTACTTTGTAGACAAGTGTTTATATAACTAATGATTTTTGTTTGTAACTATTTCACACTCACATGCAAACATAGTTAGGCAATCTGTGGGATATGGTATATGAAACTTAGTGGTCTTAACTAAAGTTTGTTACCTTTAGATTTAATATTACAAAACCTTAATTTGTCTATTATATCTTAGACCAAGAAGGTGTGTAAGGTAGTTGTGACACATACTTATAAAACTATACCTAAGAGAAAACACTGATGCACACTTAGACTATTAACACAGTTTAACCAATTGCTTAAAATCAATGAAATATACTAAATTTCAATAGATTTTACACATAAAATAATGACAACAACCAAAATTATCTATAGCATTTGCACACTTCAAATTCTTGAATTAACATAACTAAGAAAACAAAACCTTAACACAGTTTCATGATAATTAAAATTGATCTCTTCCTATATTGATAAAACTTCCAACCCTTTAGAATGTGTAATTACATGAATATATATAGTTGGGGAGGGGTTTAATAATCCTCCAAGTCCATGTAAACTCATAGTTACATTACACAGTTAGAACCTTAGTTATATTTTTAGCATCAAACTTTCATGTGTGCATGCTCATAGTTAACTACACATACATCAAAATAAGTTGGTCTGTACAATGAAATACAACATGTGCATGCTTAAAAATAGTTTATAAAACTTTTACATTTATGTGCTAAGTAAAATTAAACTATAAGTACAAAGACAAATACTATTTGCATGTCTGCATACAAAATTAGCTTTTGATTAAGGCTTATTAAGTGGTTGCATGGTGTTGTTAGTTATTGAAGGTATTGAATTTATAGCTTGTGTTAAACGAGAAATTGAGTCATTGAATTTATTATTTTATTATAACATTTGATAGTTTTTTTCACTTATCTCATGATGGTACCTAATGATGTCTATATTAACCAATGGAGGTTTATGCAACTTGTTCACTTGATCAATGAGACTTTCATGCTCAACCTTTGTATTTCTTAAACCAGTTCCAAATATCTCCACCTTCATGACCTTTTTCCTCACAAAATTTATCTTGGATTATATCTCTTCTAATTTCATTCATTTTAAGTTTTCCTTGAATATTATTGAATCTTGCTAGAGGAGCTTATCAAAATTGGCCTTGTTGATGAGTCTACATGTGGAATCCCTAGCCTGTGAGAGCTTTAACTCCTCCAAAATGTAAGAAATGAGAGTTTCATTCTTTTCATATTTAGCCATTATTTCTTTAGCTACTTAGATCCATTATTGGTCATATTATGTCCTAATGACTACTAAATTAAGGATATTGGTAGAATCAAATGGTGTCATCAAATTAAGGTGGACATAAGCCTTATTAGTTGTTTAAATCATTAGAAATTTCAACTTATTTTCATTCTATTTTAAAGAATTAAACAATTTGGTAGTCTTCACTAGATGAGATGCCAATTATGTTCTCATTTCAACAATAACTTCTAGGATATTGTACAATCTAGATGTGGAATTTCACACATTTAACTTTATCTATATGGGAATGTGCATAGTTTGTTATTATTATTTTATTGCTCTAATTCTTGTTCTTTCTCCTTTTTAACCATTTTGGTTATATTTTAGTATTTTTATAATTTTTTTTGTGTGATCTAATTAACTACTAAAACTAAAGTAAATGCAAGGTTTAGAGTTACCTAGAGATGAAGGTTGGTTGTACATTATTGATCAAGATTTGTGAGAACTCCTCTTTAGCTGGGGAGGAATGAATTTCAATTCACCACACTTAAATAAAAATTGGATTAATAGATAGATGAGTGGGCTACCTAGTAAGAAACTAGTCCCAAGAAGCGATATGCTTCCTTAGATGGATGTCATCCCATGTTCAACATTCAAGTTTAAAAATAAACATGAAATTACAAAGATATATATGGATAGGATGAAAATATACAATTCCAAAGATAACATAATCTATAGGAAGACTAATTTTGTCAAAGTAATTATCCCAAAATTTAGTTGCAATATCAAAGTCTTCTTCGATTACAGTCAATTATTTATTAATGTATTTAAAATTATGTATAAAATCCAAAATACAAAGTCCTAGATCAAATGCAATGTCACTATGATTGGAAAATAGTGGTTGAGGGACTATAGGAAGATCAAAGATGCTAATAGAATCATGTACTATTTTGGGCAGGGTTATCTACATAAAAATATAGATTTTAGCAAACTAGAATATAGATTTAACAGATGCTAAAGATGCAAAATAGACTATTTAAATCTATTTTTATAGTTTGACATGGATCAATGATGATCGTAAAATATCTATGTTGATTCTATGGGATTGATGTCAATCTAGATTAATCGATGTAGATTCTATGTAAAAGTGCTAAACTATAAAATAAACTATATTGATGACCTATAAATTTGATTATACAACCAAAATTGAATGTAAAATAAAAACATAGAGATTTTAGAAGATGAATAAATCTTAAATATGATAAGATATTAACCTTTGATGGTTAAAAATGTAAAGATACAAAGATGCCAAAACAATGTAAATGGTCTCCAAAAATCACCTAATAAAGTCACCAATAAAGTGTTATTCAAAGTGACAAGTTGTTGATAATGTCTATATGTAGGTTCAAGACTAGTTTAGATATAATTTTATGATCAAAATGGCTTCTTTCCTTTCATATTTTTTCCTTCTGAGAAATGAAAATTTACTAAGTATTTATGGATTGATGTGGAACCTAACCGATCAGTGTTGATCATGGAGGATAAATGTCAATCCACTCGATTTGGTAAAAAGCTAGCTAAGTCTATTTTAAACCATGTGCCAAACTTAATAAATATAACACTAAGTTTTTTTCATGGTTTTTTAACAAGGATAGGTTGTTTAGAGGTTGGGTAAAAATTTTTATCTGATTTTTATGGATTTTATGGTTAAGGGTAGTAAATAGTAATTAATAGAATTAATTATCATGGGTAAATAGGGGTTAATTTTTAAATTAAATTCAATTAACCTATATGGTAAAGGTAAATGGGAAAGTAAAATGTAATTATTTAAAATAATTACCCATGGGGGGATGTTATGTTAGAAATAACATAAATATGATGACACACAAGTTAATACACAAGGGTGTATAAAACTAGCATCTACATTTGCCACTTTTTATGGAGTGGTATACAATAATAGGCTATGAGACAAAAACTATAAGGTGTCTAATGGCCCATGTTTATTATGAGAAGGTATCCCCTTCAAACTGAGTACTGAGAAGTAAAATGGAATGGATGATGGTTTTAAACAAAATGGAATGGATAACAAATGTGAGTGAGGTGAAATGGACAAGTGAAAGATAGGTAAGGACACACAAAAAATGTGGAGAGCTAAAATGAAATTCCAAGTTCACACTTAATGGAATAGAAAATAATGCAACAAATGATGTCCAAAAGACCAAAGCTAGTAACAAAATGCCATAGCTAAAACAAGTGGGTACAAGTAAAGGCTATCAAAAAAATAAAATATAAGAATAGTGAACCAAAGAATCTAGTGTGCATATGGTGCATACATTACCTATAGACAAATGTTTGCAAGATAATTTACCCTCAAAATCTTACAAGGGGGAAGAAGCCAAAAAAAAGGGGTATGCCTTTAAGGAGATTGGGGAACTAAGAAGGATTCAAAATACTTGAATCTAAAAGATAAGAAGAAACAAAAATATGAGATATAAAGCATAGGCAACCAGATGAATCATGGGAATAAAACTCAGAGCATGCAATAATGATCCATAAGTATAAAAAATTAACAATCTAGGATGATCGATGTCGATCTATAAGGGATTAATGTTGATTTGAAATATCACTATCCATCCTTTGGGGGATCGATGTTGATTCACAAGATCAACATTGATCATGAGAAAATCTATATATAGGCATCCAACATGTAAAAAGGCTCTTTTATCTATCAACAAAAATAAGAATCCAAGAGCCAAATTTGATATTCATCAACCTTGAAAATGAATGTGAGGGACTATGGAAGTGAGTGGGAGTGAATGATGAATATGATGACTATAATATGAGGTAATGGTTAAAAAAATTAGGAATCTATTTATTTTTGTTTATTTTGTTATTTTTTTTATTTAGCATAAGAAATTAAGTGTGTTAGAAAAATTAGTGGGGGGAAGGAGAGTTAAATTTTTTTTATTACTTTTTTTATTTTTTAAGAATTGTATGGCTTATGTGGGAAATTTTAGTTCAAAGGGAATTGATTTCAATCCAAAATGGGTTGACCACGATCCTCCAATATCAATGATAATTAGAAAGGGATCAACCATGATCCATAGGATCATTGTCGATCCATATCAAATTGACATTGATCCTTAGAGGATCAATAGAAAATAGAAAACTTAGGATTTTGATTAACTAAAAGGTTAATTTTTAGCTACTACTAACAAGGGATAGAGTCCTTCCATTACTAGCACAACTACAAGAGTTCATGAGCAATGAGGATTAGGCACATCTTGAGGTAGTAGGATTTGGAGGGATTCATCACTACCAATGTTTCCATTGAGATATCAGCATGATGGTTGTATTTATAGAGTGGTGAGATCATACCACCAACACATTTTGGCTTCTAACTGGTGAGATAACCATTCTTACTGAGGATATCCACCAATTCTATAAGTATTGATTCTAGGTGATCTAGTATATACAGTTGATGAAGTTGGGTGAGCAGTGATGTTGGCACCCCTATATAATGAGGATGTTAGAGATATTATATTATTTACTAGGGGGTTCTCCTTCTATCTAATATATAATCAAGATCTTGCTAAGAGACTAGTGATGACAATGATGATGTTTTCACTAACTTGCTACATACTACTAGACTCTAGTGGAGGATGATTATTGTGGATCCTATCATGTGTGATAGTAGACATGGTAGAGTTTAGGATAGTGTTTAATTAGGCACCCACATTACTAGGGCATATATATAGAGAGCTATGAATTTGGCAT
>JARHVA010004018.1:1485000-1692500 GCA_037957365.1 Torreya grandis
CATTGGAAGGATTTAGGATTGATTTGCCCTATAAGATCGAGCCCCCACTGGGAGAATGGCCATAATTCCCTTATCACTTGCAATGATTTACTAGGGACATGGGATAAGTATGCATGTTGTTTAGATTTTAAACACTTCTTAACATAGGCATACCAATCTTGATTCAAAGTGGGCTAATAGTAACCTAGACATAAGATATTCTTAATGATTGCACAATAACTAAAGTGTCCACTGCATGACCCATCATGGACTTCCTGGATGGATAAGGTAGCTTCATGATTTTGGAGACAATAGAGAAGAATTCCATCAAAACCACTCTTATAAAGAAAACCCCCCAATATGATATAGCAGGTAGCTTTCTATTGGAAGACACATCTGGCATCTTTTGATAAATGAGGAGGAGATAATCTTGTAGACAAATAAGAAAATATTTGTGCATACCATGGCTCCTCTAGGTTTTCCTCAATATTATTGATGGATGGAAGATTAGTATTTGTGTAGGAAGGCTTACTAACTTGATGGATAATGAGAAATAATTTGGACTCCTAAGATGAGGATGGGATAAAATAAGCAAGAGATGCCATATTATCAAAGAGCTTATTCATTGATCTAGGGGTAACTTGGATGGCATAACATTCGAAGGTGGATAAAATTTGATCAGCTAACATCTTATATCTCTAAATTAAATCATTCTTAAATTAATATACACCAGTAATTTGATTCACCACTAGTTAAGAATCACCATAGATATTAATGGACCCAACTCCTAATGCAAGGGTAGTTTGGAGCCCTATAATCAATGCTTTGTACTTAGCCATATTATTAGTTAAATTTAAGTCTAACTTAAAAGACAAAGGCATGGAAATACCTTGAGGGGGGATTAATATAATTCCCATGCTGCCTCCTCACTCACATTTAGACCCATCAAAAAATAGAGTCATTTGATATTTTGGGACTAATTGGGATGTGGATGTGATAGATTCATCAAGGAACTCACAATTGATTGGTTGATTATCACTAAGAGGTGCCTCAACTAGTTGATCAATAATAATATATCCTTTAACAAATTTTTGGTGGATAAATTCTAGATCAAACTCAATTAAAATCATAATCCATCTAGCCATTTACTAATTTTGGTAAGGCTTAGAATGCATGAACCTAATTGGATCAGTGCTTGTAATTACGTACGTCTTATGGTTAAGTAGGTAATGATGAAGTTCATAATCAACAAGGACCAATGTTAGTCATATATTTTTAGTATGTAGATAATGCATTTCATATTCTATGAGGGTATAAATTATATAATAAATATCTTGCTCTTTATGATGCGCATCTCGATGGGTAAGTATAGCACCTAGAGCATGATCAATAATTGAGATATAAATGAATAAAGGTTTCCCTTCCTTAGGTGGAGTGATGATATGAGGTAATAAAAGGTAGTCTTTAAGCATGTTAAAGGCTTCTTGACAATGAGAATCCCATATAAAGTGACTATCCTTCTTTAATAAATGGTGGAGAGGATAACATCAATCAAAAAGTTGGGAAACAAAATGATGAATAAACTTGAGCTTTCCTTGTAAATTGTGAAGTTGCTTAAGGTTGGATGAAGGAGGCATCTCTAAAATAGCCTTGATTTTACTGAGATCCACTTCTATTCCATTAATAGAAACAATGAAACCTAGGAGTTTATCCATCAAGATGACAAAAATGTAATTTTTTGGATTTATATGCACATGATATTGGAGTAGACGATTAAAAATAATATTAAATACAAATAAGTGATCTTTATGGAGCTTTGATTTCCCAAGGAGATCATCTATATAGTATTTAAAAATTGTGTGGATTAGGTCATGAAATATATAAGTCATGTCCCACTGATTAGTGACCCCTATGTTCTTTAAGCCAAAAGGCATAATATGATAGTAGAAGGTCCCCCAAGTAGTGATAAATGTAGTTTTATGTTGATATTTTGGTGTAATAAGTATTTGATTATAACCATAATAACCATCCATGAGGGACAACATTTCATGACTAGTAGTCAAATCCACTAATTGGTCGACGTTAGAGAGAGGAAAATCATCTTTCAAACAAGAAAGATTTAAATCATGAAATTTTATAAAAATACGAAGTCCACTTATAGGCTTAGTGATTAGAATTATGTTAAACATCCACTAAGGATAATCAATGGTTTGAATAAAGTTAACAAATAAAAGGCACTGTAGTTCCATTTTACTAGGAGTGCAATGTGAAGATGCATTCTACGAAGTTTTTGCTTCATTAGCTTAGCATCAGGAAAGGAAAAAGTGTTGTGGATAATTATTGAGGGGTCAACACCAGGAATATCACTATAAGACTAAGAAAAGACCTTACTATGGTCTGATAAAAAAGTGGTAAAATCTTGGTTTTCTTGTGGATCTAAGGCTTTTTTGGTGGAGTACCAAGACATCATCCAAGCTATTTATGATAGGAGATTTTCCCTTTTCTTAGTATCTTTTGGGTAAGGAGGTGTTATGGTAGAAAGATGGTTTCAAAGGGTCAAGGTTTTGGACAAAAGGATAGGATCTCATTATATGCTTTCCAGGGATCAAGGGGATGGAATGCCTAACTCTATAAGTATTAAGATGTTTGTCTATAATGAGGAGTAGTTTCATTTTCCCCTTTAGGAGATTTAGTGTGAGAAGGTGATGTCTCATGTGAATGATCCCATGTAATGAGATCAGGGAGCTCTATGAGGTTTTTAGGACTGGTTTTAACAATCTCAATTTGACTCATATCAAAAGCATCTCCTATAAGGATATCTAAAACCAAAGGTTTCTTTGGGACTTCTTTAAGAAATAACTGATCATAGATTATGTCAATCATATGTGTAGCCTAATTTTGTGTTTCTCTAGGGATAGCTTGGATTGTGTTTGATGTGGATAGATGGTTTAGAAATGGCTACTTAAAAATATCTAAATATTGGTTAGGAGGAGCATTTAGATTATATAATCAAAGGTCCCCCTTGTAACTGAGGTTTTATACCAATCATTTAAAGGATTTTCATAATCCTATGTCAGGTCCTATTACCATATGATAAGCATAAAACTCATATTCTTTATAATAATTAGGTTTAGGACATGTATCATCAACTGGTCTAATTAGAGTGAGTTTAATAACATTTAATTTTAGGAGTTTATCTAATACCAAAGTATAAGGCTATCTTATAGGGGTATATTTCTTAGGGAAAATGAGTAAGGCCCTAGGTTGCTATGTTTGAGAAGTAAAAGACCTCAATAGGTTGGATGTTGGAGGGGAAGAAGTTTTTAAAATAACTACATTTTCCACCCCTTTTGGTTTAGGATTATTTCTATTGCTTTTAGAGGGGTCAGATTTGAGGTTTTTATCATGTAACTTAACTTTTCCATCTTCAATGTGATGGAGTTCAAACTTACAAGCCATGGTAAAGGCTTCATCAAAAGTATTAAAATTTTAAATTTGTAACATGGATGATATATGTTTTACACAAGAACATGAAAATAATTCAATTAATTTTATTTGTGGTAAGGAAAAGGTTAGTTGGTTGATTAAGTTATTCCATTGAGCCATAAAGTTTGATATGGATTGATCATCAAACTATCTAATAATTTAAATATCCATGATAGTCACTTTTAGAGAAATATTGATCGAGAAGTTTTCTAAGAAAAATTAGGCCAACTACCCAAAGGAAAAGAGAGAATGCTAGGGAATGGAATTGTACCAATCCAATGCAAATACTTCTAATGATATGGGAAAGGCTTGAAGCAAGAGGGCATGGTCATGTGTTATAAGATAACACACATGTTGAAAGGCTCTAAGGTGTTGATAGGGATCTTCTTTATTTTGGGATTTATTAAACTTAATAATCTCCCATTATGAGGGATCCAGTTGGATAGGGATAGAGGGATGGATTAGCTCAATACAAATTTGATCATATGTGAGCATCGTATTATGTCCAAAGGTAGATGCTTCCAAATAAGCCGTCCTATTCATAAGGATGTTTACAAGGTCTGTCTAAGTATTAATCCAAGGCACACTTCCTAAAACACCTTGTTAAAGGGGTTGATAAACTGGTAAAGAGGTAGACATAGGCTATGAGGGAAAGTATCTTATTGTAGTAGAAAAAATAGGTTGAGATGTTGCAATGTATTATGGGACTTTTATTATAATATTTTACTATGGGAAGGACTATAAGTAAGTATTTATCACTAGTTATGATGAAACTATGTACTGGGTGGCCAAGGAGACATTTTATTGGGGAGGTTATGTTAAAGGGATTTGATGTGTGTGAGGGATTTGCTATGAAATATATTCTAAAGTTGTTATAATAGGTGGGATACTTGTAGAAATTGACACCACTAACATTTGGGAAGGTATATTGGATATAGGCTAAGTGGTATTTTGCATCTGAGTAACGAGGGTTAGAGAACTGGTAGATACTATAGGTGGTTGGTTTCATAGAGATTATGTGACCTAGGTATTAGAAATAGATGGAAGATGTTTAGTGAAAAAGGTTACCATGTCCATGGTAAATTCTCTAGTTCTCTTAGTTCCCTGAAAAGGAATCCCATACATATGTGGAGATCCTTGCATATGGGGGGAAGGAGAAATATGTATTTCTTAATTATTAGGTTAGTAATTAAAAGAAATGGGGTTATTGTCTAGTATTTATGCAAAGGAAGGATCTCCTTGAGGATTATATTTTGGAAACATAGGATTTTCAAAGGACCCAAGGGAAGAGGTGGGACTATGTGTACATTCCATTGGAGAGGATGTAACACCCTCAGATTCTTTCTTTGACTATTGCCTAGTTAAAAGCATGAGATAGAAAAAAAAACAAAAAATTCCTTTTAAATTATCTCATGTTAATGATGGATGAAAGACACACACACTAAATTCATTCCAAATTTTTTTTATCTCTTTTAACTTTAAGATGTGAAAGGAAATATAGAAAAATAAAAGATAATGAAGTTCCTAAGAATTGGTAATCTAAAAATGGTTTCAGGTATTTATTTTGGCATTCAAAGGAGATATGTATTGGTATTAGTACATGGTTTGATACTTGGGGTTTTGTCCCCTCACATCACAACCCCACATCCAGTGTGGGTGCTTAGCCAAAATATACCAATGGTGCAAAGATTATACTTAGCCAAAGAATTGAGTTGGTCCTCCCCTTGGTGGTGAAATCCAAGTGGGATCACCAAGAAAAAGGTTGCCATAAGGTGATGAAATCCCCATCAGTTACCTTATGTCAGGTATTCAGATCTGTTAATTGATATTATGATTTGGTTTGTGTGTGGATAAACTGATAACTATGATAGATTTTTTCCTAAATTATTCTATGTGAAAGAATCTAAATAAGAAAGATGAATGCAATTTATTTTAACTTTTAAGAAAAATAAATAAAATTTAGTCCTAATGTTATCTTTGAATGAATACAACAAAAAAGAAAGGGAAAGAAAGAAAATTCAATGATTTTGAATTGAACAAATAAAAATGAGGCCTATGGTCCCATCGTGTGTGCTAGAATGTTTTAGTATTTTTTATTATTTTTTAATGTGATCCAATTAACTACTAAAAAAAAGTAAATGTAGGTGTCAAAGTTACCTAGACATGAAGGTTGGTTTCACACATTTGATCAAGCTTTGTGATAACTACTCTTTGGATGGGGAGGAATGACCTACAATTCACCACACTTAAACAAAAATTGGATTAATAGATAGATGAGTGGGATATCTGATGAGAAACTAGTCCCAAGAAGTGATACACTTCCTTAGATGGATGTCAACCCACATTCAACATTAAATTCTACCAATAAACATGAAATTACAAAGATATATATGGATAGGATAAAAATAAACAATTTCAATGATAACTTAATCTATAGTAAGATTAATTTGACCAAAGTAATTATCCCAAAATTTAGTTACAATATCAATGTCTTCTTGAATTAAAACCAATTATTCACTAATGTATTGAAAATTGCATATAAAATCCATAATTCAAAGTATTAACTCCAAAGCAATTCCACTCTAATCATAAAATAATGGTTGAGGGACTATGGGAAGATCAAACATGCTAATAGAATCATGTACTATTCTAGGCAGGGTCATCTACATGAAAATACAGATTTTAGCAAACTAGAATGTAGATTTAATAGATGTTGATAATAAAAAATAGACTATTTAAAGATGTTTATATAGTTTGATAGGGATCAATGAAAATCCTACAAGATTGATGTCTATTCTATAGGATCGATGTGGATTCAGATGAATCTATGTAAAAGTGTTGAACTATAAAGTAGACTATAATGACGGCCTAGAAAATTGATAAAATAATCAAAACCTAATGTAAAATAAAAACACAAAGATTGCAAAAGATAAATAGAGATTAAATATGATAAGATACTAGCCTTGGATGGTTGAAATTATCTAGATACAAATATGCAAAAACAATGTAAATCAACTACAAAAATCACCTGATAAAGTCAACAATCAAGTGTTCTTCAAAGTGACAAGGTGTTGGTAATGTCTATATGTAGGTTCAAGACTAGTTTGGATAAATTTCATGATCAAAATGGATTCTTTCCTTTCACTTTCATTCCTCTCAAGTAATGATTGTTTTATGATTATTTATGGATTGATGTCGATCCTAACCTATTGATGTCAATCATATACGATTGACGTCGACCCACCCAATTTGGTAAAAAGTTGGCTAAGGCTATTTTGAACCATGTGCCAAACTTATTGAATATAACACTAATTTTTTTTTATGGATTTTTAATGAGGGAAGGTTGTTAGGAGGGTTTTTGAGAGGTTTGGTAATTTCTTTTTATTTGATTTTTAGGGATTTTATGGTTAAGGGTGGTAAATAGTAATTAATAGAATTAATTACCATGGGTAAATTGGGGTTAATTTTTAAATTAAATTCAATTATCCTATGTGGTAAAGGTAAATGGGAAAGTAAAATATAATTATTTAAAATAATTACCCATGGGGGGTTGATATGTTGGACATAACATAAATATGATGATGCATAAGTTAATACACATGGGTGTATAAAACTAGCATCTACAGGTTCCTTCAGATATCATAATTAGAATATCCTTATGGGTTTAAAATTAGGATTTTAAATCCTCTATGTATAGGGATTGCTCCAATTTCATGTTATTCCTTTTGGAAAAGGTAAAAACCTCTTGTATTTATTCTAATATGACCCCTCTTCTACTCTCATATTCCAATTTTCTCTCCCTTGCCCTTTGCACACTTCCTATAGTTTTTTCAAATATGGAGATTATAGTGGGTTATATAATTAAAATATTAGGCCCTTTAGAATCCTATGACTACATGTATATGGTCCACTATGGGAAGACTAGCTAGGTTTTATGTGTGGGTTGAGTATCTTTAACTATAGTCTCACCCAATATTTCATCTAGTGTACTTCAAAGTTTCTTCAAGTAAGGGATCAGGAAGTGAAGGCCAAATAATTTTAGACTATTCCACTCCACCATACTAAGGTAGTGGGAGGATTGTATAGATTGGATTTTTCCTTTCATACTTCTTCATTTTTATCATAATAGTATCCTAAGAATAACTTTGGGGGGGGCGGGGGGGGAGGGTACTTATAAACCCATATAAGAAGATAAAAAATGGAGTTAAGGGATTGCTACTGCTCTACTAGCCTTTTTGGTTGTCTTTTTATTAATCATATGGGAAGTTAGGATAGTAGTGGAAGGAACCATAGTAAAAATAATAGGAATGGATATATAAAATACAATTCGAGGTAGATTAACTGGGGGAGTGGGAATAAAATGATTTAAGGAAGTATCCTCCACCTTAGGTATAAGCATAGTTGGTTGGGAACTTGGTTAAAAATAAATAACCCCCACCTTTGATATGAAAAGGGTATGGGGACCATCAAGATTGAGGGAGATATAATCAAATTTACTAACAACAAAAGGATAAACCTAAGACACAATAGTAATATTCAAAACTCTAGGGGATGTTTTCTCACTTAATGGATCCTCATGCAATTGGTACTTTCACCTTGGTGTCTTAGAGGCTCAAGATATTATCTATTTTAATTTATACCTAATCATTCATGGATTCACCTCTAGTTGCCTCTTGTGATGGTCATTCTACTAATGGTGCATCAATTATTGGACTCTATAGGGGATCATCCATTAGCTTCCTCTTATAACAAATTAGTATTCTCCTAGATGTGGAAGGTTCCTCCATGGTGGTTATGATTTATGTAACCAAAATAATAACCTTTGGGATTTATGTATCACTTGGTTGGGTAGGTCCCTCAAAATTTAAAGAGTCAAGATAAATGTGTTCATCTTGTGTTCATCCATGTAAAGTATTAGGCACCACTATATCCTTCTTTACTACTTTAAGTGCCATAGGGGGTGTCTATGAGGGTTTACCTTGATATTTTACTATATTTGAGGGCCTATTAGCACAAAATATGATGTATCATATCCTCCAGTTGGTGAGAGTCTAGTCTATGCATCCATAATTGAGATAGAAGGCTACCTTAAATGATTTTAAAGAGGTCGTATTTCAAATTGAGTGTTTATATCCATTCCATGACTTGGGAATCATACATAGCATTGATAAATAATAAATCATGATCATAAGGTTCATTTCATATGGAATACCAAGGCCCCTAATATGTTTATATACTTAGCCATGTGGATCCCATTATTTGTTTAATAGTGTAGCCAGTGACTAATACTCTCTATACCTGCTAACTTCATAGAAATTTTTATGGTTTATTTATCACATTATCCAAATAATGAGGTGGTATAAATGAAAATATATCTCTTACTCTTATGCATATCCTCATTTATTGCTTTGTCTATTTATCAGACACATATTTTGGGAGTCATAGGGGTGCTACACTATGGCCTATAACCATAATCATAGTATTATCTTGGTAAAAATAATAATCTCACATTATCAAAAACATATCTATAAATATTTTAGATAACCTAAGTAGAGGGTACTCATGGATAGCTATCCATACTTGGGGGTAGACATCTTTTGCAATGTGTATAATGTTTTGGGTGTATGCATATATGTGAATGAAATAATTAGAATCACATATGTGATTATTTATATAGTAAATATATAGGATATAGAGTGACCCATTATGAACATATAATATGTTTATCATAATCATGAGAAGGTAGGACATCATGTAGAAATATGGCCTCTCCAGGGACTCTTATCTTTGTTTAATATTTTTTCTTGTAGCCTTAAACTGATCACTTCACCCCAAGTGAATGTCACCTCTAAATTCATTAGTAAGTAAAGAAATGAAATCCACTCATGATGTAGGAATTATATGATAATATATATAAATAATATATTAAATAGGGCCATCCTAATTTAGATTCCCTTCCTTAATTTGGTCACTAGCACTAGCTTCTTATCCTTCAAATTGATAGTCTCCCTAGGGACCATCCAACTACTTAGTGTTTTATCAATTTATTTATATTTATTGCGCATGATTAACCTATTTAAATAATAATTATAATATATAATTTTGAGGTAGAGATACCTTTTAAATTCATCATCTTAAATTCATGCCTTGATTGTCTTGTGTTCCAAATGGTGTAGGAATGTGCCTTCAGTCACCATCCCAATGAAGAATAAGTCTTGAAGGATTTAAATGCATAGAATAACCTTTGAATTAATATTTAGAAGTTTATCCATTGGAATTTAAATTAAATTATGTCTAAAACTAATTATTGTTGAGCTAGAGTCAATCTCTCTTCATGGGTATGCATGTCAACCTAGTGTATCACCTCCCACCATGTTGAATAATTGTTGTAGTCATTGTTGAATACTATGGGATCAAAGAATGTGTCTTTGTATTCAATATAATACTTAATATAAAAAATTAATGGGGGAAATATTTATTTTAATTCCTTGTATGAGGATGACATTGTTATTTAACTATGTTGATAATGGTTTGGTTTTCAAGTTAACATCTCAGCTCTCATAGGTATACTATATGCTTAAAATGTTGGCAGTTAAGGCTTGAAAGTAGGTAAGTAATTAAGTTTAAATTTATAATGAGACAAATAAAAATACCATTACCCTATTATTATTTTTTATAGCTTTTGAAATAATGTATAGTTCATGTGCCATTAATTTATAAATTCTAATATCAATAACTTTGTTTTGTTTGTTCAATTCAAACTTTTCCACTTCATTTGGCAGGAATGCCATGTAGGAACTATTGATGCTTAGTAGGAATGCTACATAATTTATTTTTATAAAGTGTTATTATTATTATTTTTATATTTCACTTTGTTTTACTATGACATGAGGGCTATCAAAAGTTTGAAGTTGGGATATAGTGTTACAATAGTGTTTTCAAGGCATATGAATCTCCTAGACAAAAGTTTTGAAAGCTTTTGCCAAAGACCAAAATGAGCCAGATAAAACCCCCAATTTTTTTTTTTAATAACCTAATGAGTCAAACACTTTTACCAAACAAATTTAATGAAGACCAAAATATCAAATGTTTTTGCAAAATAATTTAGCCAAATAAAATCTTTGAAGACCCAAATGAGCTGAACAAACTTGTTGAACGAATGTTTTGAAAACTTTCACTAAAGAAATTTTTTGTGTCAACTAATTTCATTAAAGGGTATTATCAAACAAATACTTTGAAGACCAATTTGAGATAAAGTATAAAACCTATGAAAACCTAGAAGAGGAGGTCCCAAAGAGTAAATGGCAAAGTCTTTAATATATGGAAAATAAAGTTACAGAGGCCTTGTAGACATAAATTATAAATGATTATCCTAGATAGTTCCTATAAATAAAAACTCTAAAGAGTAAACCCATTCCAAGGTTTATATAGATGTCAAGTGTTGAAAATTATCGAAGATAGGATTTTGAACAAAAGTTATGAAGACCAAATCCTACTAAGCACAGTTTTCAACAAGTTCACTAGGTATATATCTTTTCAGAAAGATAGTGGGTCCCCATTCTATAAAAAAATAATTGGGATATGTTGGGTACAAAAATTTAGTTACACAATTGAGATAATTTTAACTTCTAATTTTAAATTCATAATTGTTCCAAATTTGGGGCATGTGGCTTTTAACATATCTCTTTGTATCTCCATTGATATATACACATTCAATATTTATCTATATTTTTACTAATCTTAGTTTTAGAGCCTTATAATGATACATATTTCTCAAAACAACTTACCAATAGGCAAGTTGGTTACATTGACACACATGTGTACTCTTAAACCTTTCTCTTTAAATTTCAATAAATTTCAAGTAATTTTAATCCCAAATTATATTCATTGATTATATACTATAACATGATCTTAGTTTTAGGTTAGTCACCGAAAAAGGAGTCAAGTTGGACACATGTAAAAATAAGGTGTGTTCTACACACCTATTATGCTTTCTTTTTCTTTAAACTAACAATTTCATTTCTAGATTAAAGGGGGGAAATTTTTATGATATTTATGGATTATATAACACCTCAATATTGTACACTTGGAAAACTTATACCTTCATTGTTCCTCTCAATTATTAACCTTTCTCACTTCTACAAGTCAGACATATGTTCTATTGTATGACCCTTGGCCTATATATATTAGTTTAAATAGTCTTATGTTGATTAATAGGGCCTCATATCTTTCCTAAAATACTTAAAATGTAATTATATTCCATCTCTTAAAATTTTGAACATGTAACTACTTTCCTTCTCCTTGGGCACTAATGTTTGGGATAGACACTAGCGTCTAAATTAGTGTCCTGACCCAACGTAAGTCTCCAATGCCTTGAAGTCATCTATTTTGAAAATAAAAAATATCCTAGTGGTCAACATAAGTGATTTAGTATGAGTTAATTATCTAAAGGGATTGATATAAATACAATATCAACCCTCATTCATTCCTCATATAGAAAAAGACCAAAGAGATCAAGGCAACTTATGAAAAGCACTCTATCAAGCATTCAATTAAACAAATCTTCTATATTTACACACTATTCACAGGTAAAACACATATACATGTTTTAATTACTAAATGATTAGCCCAAGAGACTAATTTACCAAGCCACAATCTAGTTCATTATTGTACTTGCTTTACACAATATTACATGATTCACACATAAACCAACACATAGAGGAGAACTAAATGACTCTTAGGCCCTCTTCTAGAGTATTGGTCATGTAGGAATCACCCAATAACAATGGATTATTTTGGGTTATATCGACAATATGTTCCCAATAACTATGAAGATGAAGAACTAAGGTTTTACAAATTCAAGAGGAGTGGCAATCTATGACCTAGATCTGAATGCACAAGACTGAAGGCAAAGTCAAACCCAAAATCATCTTATAAGTCACATATTTTTATAGTAGGTATTATATACATGAAAATTGTGTTGAACTTAGACATTAGTGTTGAATCAACCATCCCAAGATGATATTAATGTCTAGAGTGCTGGAAGAATTAGATTCAGAATTTGATAACTATTCAAGAATCTCCTTCTATATTATTTTCTATTATTTCTAGATCCATCACTATGTTGGCATCAAAACAAACTAATTATATTACTTATTTATCATTTCTATGCATAACGTAGTTTTACTTTCTATATTTATACTATACTCAATGTAATAAATTCAGTGTATGCTTATATCTAAGTTTATCATTTAATTAATCTATTTTAGATCTAATTAACACCCTTATGAATTTTAATTTATATATTATTAACCTTAGTCTACTACCAAGTTATGATATAACCCCCATCTAAAAATTTATGGTTAAAAACCAACATATATGAAGACATAAATAAAACAACTATACAAAAAATGAAAATAATTATCTTTCTATTATGTACATTTGATTATGAACCCCTTGGCATATGATATTTTTGATAATAATAGCCTTGTGAATTGAAATTTACACAAGGTAGGGGAAGGGTATTGAGCCTAAGGATGCATGGTTTTAAGAGTGGGTTTTGATGTTTTTATGTATTTTTAGGGATGGATGGTTAAATTATGTACACAAGGAAAAACTAGTTCTATACATTTAGAAGGTTTTGTGGCTAATGCACACTCTTATTTAGAGAATTGTGGGACCCCTATTTAATGTTGATCAAATTTAAGGTTCCTAGAGTTTTGACCTCTCCTTGATCAGTGTTTTTTTTAGAGTCCTCAAATTTTTATTTTGATGTGACTTTATCATGCATCTAGTTTATTGATAATGGAATTTGATCTATATTAAGGCCCCCGATGGATTATAATTTTAATAACATTTGAGTCTTGTCATGTCTTAAATAGAACAATGCAATTTCACACAAAATATTTTTATTTAACTAACATTCAAGTCTATAGATCTGGACTTGTTTTTTTAATTTTTGAGAGTCTCAATCTACCAGATTCATAGTGTCATAGAGCCTTACATGGAAACTTGTAAAATCCTATTGGAAAGTAGGTCAATTTTATTTGATTTCATGGTTTTTTTTTTACTTAGTCTTTTTTCATGGATTTTCATAGGTTGAGTGACCAAATCAAAAATATTTGCTTGGTTTTAGCTATCATATTTCCTAGTATCCTAGACTTGGTAGAGATGTCAAATACTAAGAGAGAATAAAAAAGTGAGAAGACACCATGTGACCCAATATTATAGCTATTAGTCTCCTAAACCTAATAGAGATGTTAGATCCTAGGATAGTATAAGTAATAAGGTGACATGTAACCCACTATCATAGATATTAGTCTCTTAGATCTGATAGAGATGTTATAGACTGAGAGATCCCTACCAAGTGATAAGGCATCACATGACCACTATCAGAGTCATCAATCTTCTAGACCTAATAGACATGTCAGAGCCTAGGATAACCTTACATACCAAGACATGACATGTGGTACTTCCATATATATTATTGAAAGAGTCTCAATAATCCTTGAGTATTTAGAAGAAGATAAAATTATATTTAAAAGAACAATCAAAATATTCCACACATATTTTCACTACTATAGCTATTGACTCCTACTACTGAAATCATAGAAGTGAAGTATGTAATCATGCCTAGGTGGTATCCATTTCAATCAAGATAAAACAATAATTTACACATAACACAATAAATATATTTTATAGGATGCCATATGGTTGAAATAAATGTATACTTACCACACTCTTAGCATTAATGAAATGGGTAACTAGGCCTTGATTGGAGAAATTAAAATGTTATGTCACAGTTTCCAAATCTAGTAGGTGTCACATATTTGAAGTCACTGAGTTTAAGTATGGATTGGGAAATAAATGAGAAAATACAACCACTAATTGAGATTTAAATTCACATTGAGTGAGCTACCATGCATCATAAATATAATATATATGTGTGGATCCCTATAATTTTCTCTAGATAATCTCATTTACCATTATTACTCCAAATTTCCTAGAGTTTACCTTCTTGTTTTCTACTCAACCATTGTGCCTTTTGTGCCTCCCTTATCCATAACTCATTATCAAAATAAATATAACCTTTTCTATAGTGTTCAATTCATCCTCTACCCCCAAATATAAATTTGAATATAGGGATGACACATTCACATATGGCCTAATGAGTTTCAACCACTATAATGATATGTTTAATGATAGTGACCTAGTGCCCAAGTTCTCCTCCTGTGATGATGAAGTCGAGGCTAAATTTGAAGATGTCTTATGATCATATCAGAATTATGGCCTACATCAAGATTTATCCAAGCTAAAAATGTTCACATGAATGGATTTTATTTGTAATTTTATACTCACTACTAAGTGATCATAGTATGGTGTTTACAACCTAGTCTACTTAATAAGCTCACATCATCATATAACATATATATCAAGGAATGCTTTTAGAGATTTTTACAACCTCCTAAACTTTACAGTCACCTATTATTCATTTATGCTAAGCACATGAACCATTTTTTATGAGTTATATTATGTCTTAAATTATTGGGTGGATAATCTAGATATTAAATGGGTAAACAAGATAAACATAAAATCCTACACTATTCACACCTTCAAGGAGGGAGTTTGTGTCACAATGATACTAATGGACCTATTATACCACAAAAAATGACTACATGCAAATTAATATTTTGTGGGTTCCTTTTTTCATATCATCCTCCAAGGTTATCAAGTCCCAAAACTTAGGAAGTGAGCAATTTCAACTTGATCAAGGTAGTAGGATATGCCCAAGGAAGAGGCAACTTTTATATGATGAGCTACTTGGTAGATGCATATTGTATGATGATCAAGTTAAAACCTTTTTCCTTTACATCATGGGTTCTTTGATGCATGGTGGTCCATGTAATGTTTTTAAAATTATATTTCCACCATTATTAGAACCACATCTAAGATATTGTGAGTCTTTTTACACAATGGTTTATATGGCTATTAACTAGGCATCCATGCCTTGGCTCTCCAAATATGTAAAGGAATATTTTACCCCTATTTAACTATAGAATTGAAACTATAATTTGGGTGGTATTAACCCTTAAGGATCCCCTCTACCTATCCTATCAAGATGTAAACTTCCTATCTGAATAAGATATCACCTACCAACTAGTGGAAGCCATATTTATTCATTGCATCAACCTCCAAAAAAAGACTTACCTAATCTTCCCAATCATAATCATTAATAATTTATATAAGATCCTCCCCCATTTACATAATATGGTAGTAGGAAGGGACTCTTACACCCTAGGTATATCCTAACATAAATACTAGGACCTAAATGACTTCACCAGGGACCATGTGGTAAGATATTAGGCCTAACTTAACATCAACTATGGACACCAGCCCCATGAGGAGGATGAGTTCTACCTCAACCCAACTAATTATTAGGAGGTGTTTTATTTGATCAAGGACAATAAGAAGAATAAAATAAATAATTCATCCTATTCCATTTTCCTAAGATGGCATTGCCTCCTCCATGTTAGCCTAGCCCAAAGGAAATGCCCAAGAAAATTACCACAAATATCAAGGAGAATTTTACAATGGGTCCCTACTCATCCTCCCCAATATTATCCTCTATAATATTCACCTCCACAACCATATTCTCTAGATCCACTACTTCATGTTTTTAAAGTAGCTCAGCCTCAGGTAGTTCATGCTCAAGTGGTTTGACCTCATCCTACATAGAAATGTAGGTTTTAAATTAGTAGTGTCATAAATATAAGACCAAGGTGGGACCAATAGTTATATCTCATTAAAATCCCTCTCCCTACTCCCACCATTCCTCAAAAACCTAGTGGAACTCCCTAGTTTCCCTTGTCCATAAAAAAATAGTTTGGTTGTGCCCCTACTTTTACCTATTCCGCCCCTTCCATAATTAATCCAAGTGCATCTAGATTTGTCTATGCACAAAATTATCACCTTAAAATTATCATATACCTAATACATTCCATAAATTGTGATCTCTATGGTGTCCCTATTAGTCCTTCCAAAATTTCATACACCTATAGGTTCCCCATCTCCATCATGTTTTGTTTCCTCCCTTTTAATAAGTGTACTTATGTGCATAATTTAATTAGCCTTGACCACATCAATGAATTATAATATATCCTATTATATTATTTAGTCATCCCTTATGGCCTCCTCTATTCTTATTCCTTCTATTACATTATCTCACATTGATCTAGTCAAGAGGCCTAAAAAGAGGAAAAAGGTAACTCATCTTCAACTTTGTATACAACCTCATGTGGATCCCTAAATCAATCCTAGGCCTCCCTTTTCCATTTTATCAAGTTCCTATGGACTTGGTTTCAACCAAATAATTTATTCCATTCTGATAAATACCCCTATCCTTAGTGTCAGTGTCGCATAAGTTAACTTGACCTATAGCTAGTGACATGCACATATGTTCCCTTGGGATTCCCCTTTCATCTTAATTTATTTTTCCCCCATGCCTCCTCATCCTCCATTATTATCTTAATTAATTCCATTCATTTCAATTATACCTCCCCCACTCAAACCTCAACCTACCACATCCATCTCTACCAATCCACCAACACCCTTGTCCACATTGGGCATAGCCATGGTGTTACAAGCACCTGAGATGACTATAGAAGGTGATCCCAAAGTGTAGTGGGACTTTGACCCAACCATGAGGAACATGAAGAGGATCCTCACCCAAAATTTCATCTAATATGGAAATCTTATAGAATAGTAAACTTAGGAAGACCTTTTATCCCTCACCAAAGTTTAGACATCCACACAAGAAGAAAAAGTGGTTGAGGACCCAATCTCTATGCTCTAGGATACACATAATATGTTAGATAAGTTCTTGGAAAACATACAAGAGTAGGTATATAAACTCAAATAAAAAATGAAGGGATACTTTCATGTGTAGATGATTAAGTGATTTGAGGATGCCCTCTTGTAGGTTTTCTCAGCTCTAGGGGAAGTGGTCAAACCTCTAAAAAATAACAAGCAACATCTTCTAATGGCCTAGGCATGTTTAGATATTTTTATCTTATGGAGAGAAAGTGAAATAATCTATACATGATCATACATAGTTTCATGCTGATATAATTAATGTTCATTACCACTTCAAACTTGAGCCTTTATTAGACATATGTTGGGAGCATGAGGGCTTCAATTGAAAAGTCATTGAACTTGGTGGAGATAGTGGTATAAACTCTAAAATAAAGCATGGAAAAGATGTTGTCCTACTTTAAATAGGTTAAAATCACTATATTATTCCACCTAGATGGCACTTTGATAGACAAAGGTAAATTTGGATTTTACTTGAGTCAATTCAACTAGGTCATGAGGAAGAAAGTGGTGAAAGCCAGCAAAGCTATATCCCAAGAAGTACTTAAACTATATATTTTGTCCACTATAAGTATCATTGAAGTTTTAGAGGTTAAAGTGTCTATGGAGTCCCCAATATAAATATATCAAACACTATTGACCTAATCAGAGGTAATCTTTCAAGAGACACCAATAAATTTGGCCAAGTTAGATCATGAGTTTGTCTTAGTGGTAGTCATGCTAGATACCAAGGAAGAACAATCTAAGAAGTTAGGGGGAAGTTCATCTACAACTTGTCCACATATATATTAGGTGGGACATTAGTAATATTTTTGGAGAGTGGGGGATATTATTAACATTTTTAAAAATATGTAGATGTAAATAAATTTGAAAGGTCACCATGGCCAAGGATGGGAATATCATGATATTTTGAGATGAACCCCAGCCTATATATATTGTAAACTAAAATCTTTTAGAAAGTTCAAAAATTTGGGTCTCAAAGTGATATTGGAATCAAGCTAGGATTACACATGTTATTCACTGACCCTATGAGATTTAAGTGTATGTCATGGTTGTTAATTTGTAAATAAGCTTTGATTTAATGAATGTAATTTCTTACTTTTGGTTGAACTAGTTGGTTTGTTTACTAATGGATCAATTATTTATAGTATTCAAAAAGTGTTTATGTTAAATAACCAAATAATTACTTTGTTACTTAAATGAATGTATTAGTTATAATGTGCTCATTTTTACCACTCATATGTAAATATTTCTTTCTTTCTTCATAACATATGCAATATTTATATTTGATAAACTGATTATGTTAAGGAATCTATGTCATACACTATAGTCTATTTTAATTTTTGATATTTAGTTAAATATTTATAGATTAAGAATTCTTTTCTATTTACTTTATAAATATTTCCCTTTGTAAAGATGATTTATATCCCTTGGTGAAACTTGAAACACAATGATACAACTATGGTAAGGCACACATATAGCCCAATTCTTAAAGCATGAAAATCCTTTCAAGCCTATAATCATTTATTTTCTACCCTACCTTGCCTTCCCATTTTATGTTTATTTTGGATTAAAAATATCTCTCCCATTTTTTATAAATTATTAAGGTATGACTTAAGGGTAAATAATGAATAATGTTTTCTTTAACTAATAATAAATTCTACTATAGCACATTGAACCCTCAGTGGTAATAATTACTACTCTTTGAGTAACACAAGGTTAAACTACCTAGTCCTTATATTTAACAACATTAGTCCTAAAACTATTAAGGTGTTACATTTATCCCATTGTCTTCCACTTTCTTTTTCAAAACACTCAACCTCATGAGTGCCTTCGGATGCACAAGATTCTCAAGTATGACAACAAATGACACTAGAAGGAAGGTAATTATTTTATTCAATATTGATTCATTACCCATAACATTTTTTCCATTGTTATGAGCCTCAAAACCATATATTAATAGATATAAAAAAGGTAGAACCTAATAGGAAGTTTTAACCCATTGGTTTACCCCTAAGACAATCTAGATCCTATCACATGAATTACCAAGTCTAATTCTAGGTGAGGTAGACTAATTATTTCACCTATTAAAGCACATCGAATAGGCTAGTATCATATAGATAGACTTAGACCTATTATTTATTCTACTATCTCATCCTCACAGTATCCCCCAAACAAGCCACCCATAATGGCTCTCTGAGAATTATGGTTAGTTGAGTTATATATCAACATGATTAGAGTCATCCATGACTTATCTAGGAACCCAAAAAGTTACCTTCCGCTTTTCACTCATGGTGTAAGATGAATATCTGAAGAACATGTGACCTTGTATAAGACTACCCTAATAAACCTGAATGTAGAACATGAAAATGTGGTGTTCAATATTTTCCCCTTCACTTTGATGGATTTAACCTATGAATAGTTTCTTAACTTCCCTAAAAAACTCAATCACAACATAAAACTAGTTTAATATTGATTTCTTTACCCAATTTGGATAAGTTATTGGCCCTAGCTTAATCTACCAAAAGTTTTCCTACATTAAATGATAACCCTATGATCTTATTAGAAAGTTCAATTCTAGGTTTTAGAAAATGTATAGCCATTTCAATGTGCTTTATCAACCTAGCACCCAAATAACACTTGAGATGTACAAGAATGCTTTAGATCCATAAAGGATTCCTAAGAAAAGACCCTGTGATAACAGAATTTACATTATCTTATGTTGAAGCCATAAATTTTGATAGATAATTAAAACATTAGGGTTAAATAATGGCTCACATTTATAATGCATTTTTGCACATGCCCATAATGAGCCTATTTCCTAACACAAACCATAATATTTCAATGTTCAAAATGTTACCCATAATGAACCAACTCCCTTTGAGTCATGTTATTCCAAACCAACACTTGGGTTTTTTAAACCTAGTGAGCAATGAAATGGTAACTCAATGATAACAACAAGTGACATAATCATTAGCTAACAATACCCAATCTATACCCCAAGAATATATAAAAAATGAGTTAGATTCCATCCAATGAATGGTCTAAAAATATGTAATGACTTATTTGGCCTACAAATACCAATATGAAGCTCTAATGTTGAAATTTCAAACAATAAATTTACCTACTAAAGATAAAATAAAAACTATAGTCATTCCCAAAATCAAATAGAACCCTCCATAAATAGGCTACTCAAATTTAACATTTCTAAAATAGTTTTACTTAACTGGTGTCAAGTTCATAACATAGCCATACATAGGTAACTTGACTTTATATATTTTTACTATTCTTTTGAGATATTCCAAAGAGAGATGGAGTAGTAGGAAGTTCCCTTAAATCACCTATAATCTTCTAATATATGTATACCCCTATCACATCTATGTAATTAAAAATGATGGAAGTTCTTAGAGAAGAAGAAAATGGGCCAGAGGAATGTACAAGTGAGATTTATGCATTCTAATAGTTCCAGAGGAACAAATATGCCCTTAATAATAGGAAAAAATAGTATCCCCTCACTACCTCAATTACCCAAAATAATGGTGCAACCCCATCAAATTATAATGCTAAAAAATGACCCTCATCCTCTAAAACCTTAGGAACTAAAGGAACCTATAAAGACAAACCAATCCAAAACAAAGTAGGATAAAACATAGTAGAAGACATGAAGAAGATTAAATAAAATATCACCCTTCATGAACTTGCCCACATCACTTAACAATGTGATCTTATACTAAAATCACTAACTTAAAATCTAATTTATACAACCCAAAATAAGTATAAAATAGCCTATAATAATGTACTCATCCATCAAAACAATAACAAAATGTCTCCCTTTCTCCTAACTATTAAGTTATTTGGGAAGAACTTACATAACTACCTAGTGGATTTGGGAGCATCAACGAACATAATGCTTGGAGGAATTTTTAAAAATTTATGGTTTGTCCCTATCAAGTCAACTAAGATGGTGGTTCAACTTGATAAATATAAGGTAAAGGGGGTAGGTGAGCTTCTAAATTTATGCATGCAACTAGAGTTTGAGCCTAGGATTTAGTAGTTCATAGACATCTAGGTGGTAGAGATACTCTAGGCCTAAATAATGATCCTTAATAGGGATTAGTATAAAACCCTAATTAGGTACATTACCATAAAATTATATCATATTTGGTTACCCTAAAGAGGTGTAACAAATTAGATCAAAGTGAAGATCGAAACTTGGATGAAGCATATGATAATTGACTACATGATATCAATGAGAGAATGAGTGTATTATCCTTAGACTAAGGGATTTATATGTATATAATTAAACCTACAAAATATATCTAAAAATTAAACTAAATCTCTAGGACGATTTTCCTTGTATGTAGATGGGGTCCATTCCAAAAAAGGTAGTGGATTAGGTGTTTTTCTAATAAACCCATAAAGAAAGAGATACCTAGCTTCATACAGATTATAATTAAGTTACACTAATAATATAGTTGAATATAAAACATTAATCCTATTTTCATAGTTTGCATTAAAAAATAAGGTGGAGGATCTTAGATTATTTAGTGATCATGATTTGGTAGTCAACCAGGTTAAGATCTAATTTTTAGTGTAAACTATCCTACCTCAAAAAATATAAACATAGAGCCTAGGACTTAATAGAGATGTTCAATGCATTTAATATCATCACTATTCCTAGGAAATAAAATCAAGTTACTAACTCAATAGAATCCTCAACCATGTAATTAACTCTCCTTGATGACACTAAAGTGAAATACTTCTATGTAGAGCTATTCCATTATCCCAGTGTCTTGGATAATGTAAAGAATTTCTAGGTCTTTGAGGATGATAAAATAATTATCCAATTCCCTAAAAATGTTGGGGTATTTGAATCCTAGATAATTAAGTAGATAGCAACAATCCTAGAGATAAAATTGATAAGGATAAGATATTGAATATTAAGTGGAATTGAATCTCAAATGGAATGATTTCACTAGAAAAGGTATTTGATAGATTCATCCTTGCACTCCAAATTAAGAAGCATGAGTTTGAGAATAAAAAGTGCCAAACCATTAATCTCATTTATTTAAGATACCCCAAATTGTTAATGTAGGTCATGATTAGATATAACTATAACTTGTAGCTTCAAATTTTTCTACTAAGATATAAGGATGTGATTTCTTGGGCCTATGGAGACCTCAAAGTCTTTGACATGAAGGTAATTACACACACCATTTTATTAAAACTAGATGAAAATCCATTTAGGTAGAGGAATAGGCCTATGAACCCAATCATGGAACCCTTGATACCTAAATAAGTTCACAAATTTTTATCAGTTGGAATAATCTTCCTAGTACATCATTCTATTTAGGTAGCAAACTAGTACCCATGCACAAAAAGAACAAAAAAATCATTTATGTATAGATTTTTAAAACTTGAACCAAGATTTATATAAATATAATTATCTATTTACTTCTATTTATGAAGAGATAAAAATGGTGAGTAGATCCCAAATGATGTCCTACCTATATAGATTCTCAAGCTAAAATTAGGTCCTAGTCAATTTGGAAGACCAAACAAAAAATGCATTCATGAAAAAATGGGGTACATTTTCCTACAAGTCAATAACATTTCGATTGATCAAGTCTAAAATAACATTTCAAAGGGATATGGATTTCAAATTTGAAGGTTTGGTTTGAAAATGCTTGATAATTTACATGGATTATTTAACAATGTTTTCAAAATATAGATAATATCACATTCACCATTTTCAAAAGGTTTTCTATAGGTGTAGGAGGTATGGAATATATTTAAACTCTAAGAAGAGAATATTTAGTGTCACTAAAGGTAATATTCTCAGTCATATTATCATGAAGGAAGGTATTTCTATTTATCCTAAAATATTTAATTTGATTTCCAAATTTCCTCTTCCTAATAGCAATAAAGAGTTGAAATATTTTTTTGTGAAAATTAATTTTGTTTTCAATTTAATTTTTGGATTTGACAACACTATAAATCCCATAAATTATATGTTGAAATAGGATACAAAATTTTAGTGGAATGCTAAATCAAAGAAGGATGTATAAGATATAAAAGATGTTAGCACGTAAGAACCTGTGTTGATCAGCCAAAATATATGAATTATTTCTACATTTATCCTTACACCTTTGAGCACACCATAATCATTTATCTCATGATAATATTTGATGGAGAAGAACACCCTATTTGTTTTATGATCACTGATCTCAAATATATAGAATTAAAATATTCCACTTTGGACTAGCATGCTTATATGATTGTTAAAGATGTAAATAAGTCTTGACACTATATTCTCAAGAACAAGGTGCATTAAATCATGTTAGACCTAACCATTAAGTAAATTTCGGGTCAAAATGAAGTGTTTGAATGCAGAGGTAGATGGATAACCAAGATGCATAAGTATAATATGGAAATAAAACCCACCAAGCTGGTTAGATGACAATGTCCTACCTAGATAATAACCAAAATTGATCCAAAGATATATGTTCACCAATTATACTAGGAGATATTATTGTATTATAATTGGTACTCCATAATCATACATTACCTACTCTATGGGAACACACCTCCTATACTAAATTAAACACAAAAAATATCCCTTAGACTGAAGATAACACATTATACACTAAATAAAGGGGTTTTTTAGGAAAAATTCATGAAGGTATCTATCTTAGATGATTATAATAATTTAAATATAAATATTTAATGGAAGAAATCCATGAAAATTTGGGTGCTAGCCATCTAAAAATTAATACAATAACACATAATATAATCTAGGAAAGCTATTATTTGCCTACCCTGTTCAAAGTCATCCATGCTCATGTTAGGACATGTCACCAATGTCAAACCTTCACTAAAAGAGAAAATCACATTGAAATGTAATTGTATCTAGTTATATAAACAATACCACTCACCTAATAGGAATTGGATTTTGTAGGGGTCATAAACCCAAACTCCTCAATATGTCATAAGTTTTTTCTAATAGACATTTATTAATACATTAGATGGACTAATGTACTAGAAACAAGAAAATAACCACAACTTAAGTCATAAAATTCATTGAAAATAATATAACCACTCAATTCAAAACCCCTATCTCATTGGTGTATGATAATAGTCCCACATTACAATCTATAGAATTCCATGAATAGGTATATAACAAAGGGATCACCTTGAGATTATCGTCCAATTACTATCTGGAAGGGAACATATTGGTAGAGTTAACTACCAAAATCTCAATCGATGCCATTAAAAAGTTTACAAATAATAAACCCCAAGAATGACATTCATTAATGAAATTTTCTCTCATACCAAGTATAATCAAGTGCTTAAAAGATAATTGTTTTAACTAGTCTATGGATTGGATCTAGTTCATCTAGTTAAACTTATACTCCCTACCTATAATTCTATGTAATAATATATAAAACATGATGACTAAGTGAACTCTAAGATTTTAGACATTATCTAATTATAAGATTATCAATATGAAACCTTAATGAACTTCATCAAACATTAGGGCATTATCAAGTGATGGTTTGAAAAAAGGGACATGGATAAGTCCTTTAGGATTTTTGATCTAATATTATTATGGGATAAATCCCTGAAAATAAGGTCTAACATACAAAGTTTTATCCTTTTTGGATTGGCCCTTACTAGATAGCTAAACTACTATGATAAAGTGTATTATGACTCAAAGACCTCAAAGGAAATGACCTCCTACTACTTGTGAATGGATAGTTCTTAGAGCATTAATTATTGTCATCCCCTTCAAATGTAGTTTTAGAGTGACTTTAGTGAAAATGGTAATATATATTTTAGACTAGTTTGTTTTTGGATATGTGTTTGATTTTGGTTGTGCATTTAATTTTGGTTTTGTGTTTATTTTTGGTTGTCTATTTGTCTCTTTTTGGCCTAGCCCTAGTTTATGACCTCAAACTATGATGTGATTCATGAAGAAGAGTTAAGCTCAGAAAATAGTGTGAAAGGAATGAAGGGTATAGTTCAATATTTATAATCCTAAAAGGTGATATTTCATTTTGAAAAAATTCAAGGATTATTATTAGTCCTTTTAATTTTTAGGTCTCAAAGGCCAATGATTCTTAAAAAAACAAGTGGATTTTAATAGCTAAATTTTGAAATAGAATCCATAAAAATTACACCTAATAAAACATTATTATGAAACATAGGATCATTGAACCAATCTAAGATCTTATGGGTATTTAGATCTTTTCAAACATCCCATCACCCATGAATTGGTCCCAAACCCTCAATAGATAAAACCACAAAATATTTTAATAATAAAATTTAAGAAAAATACTATAATAAAAATATATAATATAAATTCTAACTCTTCCTTGAAAGGTTATTCATTCAACCTCCATCATAGGCTTTCCAACCTAGCTGGCAATGGATCAAGGTCTTGAGTAGGACTAGAGGTATCTCTATCATGGATATGGACATATAGATGGTAGTATATAGATGCTCATACTATTCTCTTCTAAGCCATTTAGCTAATCAATTACCCTCTTAGCATTTATAATTCGCAACTTAATCCAAACTTATTTAAGTGAAATATGAATTAAATAAAGCATAAATTTATCACCTCACACACATTGATGGTACTTTGTAGATATAAAACTTAGTATGTCACTTGGTGTAACTTACTTTAGTTCCTTATTTATTTGTCTAAGGATTTTATTATAGTATATGTTTTATGTATGAATGAAGTTTTACAGCTTGGGTTCTAAGTGCTTAACACCACTTTCCCTATAGAAGTCACCATTTATTGTGGCCAACACACCTTTTTATAAGAAGTGTGGGACCCCTCTTTAAATTTCTCAAATTCAAGGTTTTGGGAGTTTTGACCTCTCCCTAATTAGTGTATTTATTTTAGATTCCTAAAATTTCTATCTCACCATAGTTTTCTCATGTTTCTAATGTATTCATAATGGAATTTGATCCATATTAAGGCCCCTCATGTATTTTTAGTTTAAGCATAGTCATTTCTTTGTCATGTCCTAATTAGAATAGTGTAATTTCACACTTAAATTTTTTTCAATCTACTAAATTTATAATCTATAAATTCAAACTTGTTTTGAAGTTCCTAGAGTCTCAATATACTAGATTAGTAGTCTCCTAAAGTCTTATGTGGTTCCTTGTAAATCCTTATTAGCAATTAGGTGAGTTGTATTTGATTACATGGTTTATTTTTTTATTTAGTCTTTTTAAATGGATTTTTGTAGGTTGAGTGACCAAATCATAAATTACCACTTGGTTCAAGCTATCAAATTTGTTACTCTCCTAGACTTGATAGAGATTTTAGATCTCAGGAGAGCTAGAATAGGTGAAAAGGAACCATGTGACCCAATTTTGGAGATGTCAATCTCCTAGATTTAATAGAGATGTTAAACCCCAAGAGAGCCCAACTAAGTCATAAGGTACCATGTGACCTACTTTTAAATATGTAAGTATCCTAAAATTGATAGATATGTTAGAGCCAAAGAGTGCTTAACCAAGTGAGAAGGTTTCACATGACCCACTATCAGAGTTATTAGACTCTTAGACCTAATAGAGATGTCAAAGACTACGAGAGCGTAACTTATTAGACCATGCCACATGGAAATTATATATATATATATATATATATATATATATATAATCAAAGGATCCATGAATTAAAATGACTTCAAATCCTTTTCATACATGAATTCATCCTCTATCCCCAAATCTACACCTAAATACATGCACACCATGTTCTTAGATTACCTAATTTGCTTCAATAACTATAAATAGATGTTCAAGGTAATTGATGTAGTGCCCAAATCCTCCTCTAATGATGATGAATATGAGGCTAGCTTAGAAGATACCATATAGTCTTATGAAACCTAAATTGAGTCATAGCCAAGACATAATTCTTCCCCTATGTGTATTTTTTTAACAAATTGCTACTCACTATTAATTAACAATATAATGGTGTTCACAACCTAATCTACTCCATGAGTTCCTATCATCAGATCATAGTTATCTCAAGTGTCATTTCCAAATCTTAATAAAACCTCCTAAAGTATACAATCACATATGATTTAGCTATAATGAGCACATGGACCAACACTTACCAGATATATGATGTCCTAAAAAAAGGTAAATAACCCATATGCTAAATGGGTAAAGAAGGTAGACATAAATTTTTACACTATTTATACCATCAAGGAAGGAGTCCATGTTAGGATAATACTATTTGATTGATTTTCATGGAAACCAAGTGAATTCACATTAATATGTTATGGTTTCCTCTAATGCATATCATCTTCAAGGGTGATCAGGACCCTGACCTTGAGGGGTAATAAATTTCAACTTGATCAAGGCATCAAGAGATGCTCAGGGAGGAGGAAACTTTTATATGATGAGTTATTTTGTAGATACAATTTTTTTGATGCTCATGTTTATGAACTCTACCTTTCCATCATGGGTTATTATATGCATGCTAGTCCATGTAGTTTTTTAAAAACTATATGGCCACTATTACTGGAACCACATTTGGGAGATATGTGAGTATTTCTTCCTAATGTTTTATATGGCCATTAATGAGGTAGCCATGCCTCAAGTCTTCAAGGAGATAAGGAAGTATGTTTCCCCCATTTGGGACTAATAGTAATGTAGAGGTAACATTATCATTTAGGTAGAAGACATCATCATTTCTCATTTGTATATACCCTATGAACTCCCATCCCATTGAGCATATCAAGAGATCAACTACGAAATAGTGGAAGGCATCTCCAACCATTACATTAGATATAATAAAAATTCTTTTTCATCTACCCCAACCAAAATTAGGAACCATTTTTATAGGATCCTCCCCACTTTATATATTATGGTGGAATGAATGGACTCTTATTCCTTGGGAAGGGCTAAACACTGATACTATGACCTATTTGACATCATCAGGGCCCATATGGAAAGATTCCAATCCTAAGATAACATCAACCATGGAAATTAGCCTCATGAGTATGATGAGACATACCTTAACCCAATTTATGATCAAGAGACATTCTTCTAAATCAAGGCCATGAAGTAGAATAAATGAAAGATGGCTTAGCCTAGGCCATCTACCCAAACTAGCCTATCCTCCTCCACATCAACCAAGCCCATAGTAAATGTCTAAACCAATTCCCACCCAAATCTCAAGGATAATTTTACAAGGGGTCCTTGCTCCTCCTTGACCTTGTCCTACATGATCTTCACCTCCATAATCATCTGATCTAGCTCCACTACCTCTCATGGTTAAATTAGTTTAGCCTCAGTTAGTTTAAGCTAGGAAGCTCAACCTAAAGTAGCTCAACCTTAGGTGGTACAGGTGCTCATGCTTGATGTCAATATTATCCTAGAGATAATCTTGAGGTGGACCAATAGTTGGTGCCTATGAAAATCTTTCTCCATTATCCTACCATTTTTTAATAACCTAATGTAACACCCATGATTTCACTTTTCCATAATAACACACTCTAGTTGTGCCCCCTCTTTTTCCTATTCCACCCCTTCCATAATTTACCCAAGTGCCTCTAGGTTCAAATATGTATAATATTCTCATGTCCCAATTCCCATATGTCTAATCCATTCTATAAGTATGGATATATATTTTGCCCATGTCAATTATTTTATAAATTTAGATACCTACATGTGCCCCATATCCATCAAGTTGTGTTTCTTTCACAATAATAATTTCACATGTGTGCATATATAACTTAGCCCCTTCATCCTCCTCCACTCTTTCTCCTTTTATTACATCAACTTAATTTAATTTGGGAAATAAGTCTAAAAAATAAACAAATTTCAACTCATCCTCAATTTCATAGACCACCTCTTATGGCTCCCCACATCACTCCCAAGCCTCTATTTTACATTTTATAGGGTTCCTAGGGACATGTTTTAAACCAACCAATTTCATTATTTCTATGAAATTCAATTCTTGATAGTGTCATTTACCCATAAGTTAACTTAAGTAGAACTAGCGATAAGATCATATGTTCCTTTGGGAATCCCCTTTCATATTTCCCTCTTTGTCCCCCATGTTTCCTCTTCCTCTATTTTTCTCTTCCTTAACTCCATCCATTTCATTTTTACCTCTTCCACCCATACCTATACATATCACATAGATATCTACCATCCCACCAACACCCCCATCTACCTTGGGAGTAGCCATGTTATCCTAGGCACCTATGAAGACTATGCAAGGTGATCCTGAAGTGTAGTGTAACCTCAACTAGACTGCAAGGAACAAGAAAAGGATACTCACCAAAAATTTCATCCAAAAGGGAAAATATAGAGTTTGGAAACATTAGTGAGACCTCTTCTCCATGACCAAAGTGATGACATCCATGGGATAAGAGAAAATGGGTGAGGACTGAATCTTTTTGCTCCAAGATACACATGATATGTCAAAGAAGAAAATGGAGTAAATGTAGGAGTATGTCTAATCAATATAAGAATAATTGAATATATCCTTCCCTATGGAGTTTATTGGGTGAGCTGAGGATACCCTCCTACACTTTTAATGAGCTCTAGGGGAAGTGGTTGAAACTCTAGCAGAAGTAATATCACATATTCTAAGGGCTTATAAATATTTAGAGAGAATTAATCTTGTGGAAATCAAGTGAAGGAGTCTAATCATGATCATACATAAGGACATGTTCTTAAAATTAAATCCTATTCCCACATTAGACCTAAGCCTTTATTAAGCATATGTTGGTAGCATGAAGTCTTCAATTAATTAGTTCATAAACTTGGAATATATGGTGGAAGAGCCTCTATAAGAAATTATGGAAAATATATTAGGCTACTTCAAAGAGGTCAACATCACTATGGTATTCCACCTAGATGGAACTCTTCTAAATAGAGGTGAGTTTGGAGTTCACCTGAGTCACTTCGACCAAGTCATGAGGAATAAAGTGGTGAAAACAAACAAATCAAGAGCCCAAGTGGTAATTTAACTCTCTACTTAGTACACTATGAGAATCATCCATGTTTCAAAGGTCAAAATGTCCATGGAGACCACACTCTAAGTATATCAAAGACTAGTGGCCTAATCATAGGTGATATTTTGAGATCCACTAATGAATTTGGCCAAGCTAAATTGGTGGTTTGAGTTGGTACATTCACACTAGCCACCAAAGAAGAGCAATCTAAGTAGTTGGGGGAAGATTCATCTATAGTTTAGCCACATATCAATTAGGTCAACCCTTAGGTGTCTTTTTGGAGAGTGGGGGATACTCTTACCATTATTGAATATGTGTATTTTTAACAAATTTGAGAGGTTATCATGGAAAATAATGGGAATATTGTGCTATTTGGTGGTAAGCCCCATCCTCTATATATTATAAATTTATATCCTTTATAAAGGTCAATAAATTTGGTCTCAAAGTGCTATTGGAATCAATCTAGGATTACACCTTCTATTCCCTCACCCTTTTGAGATTTACATGTTTGTTGAGGTTTACATTTTGTAAATAAACTTTACTTTAATGAATGTAATTTCCTGCTTTCTATTGAAGTAGTTATTGTGTTTTCTAATGTGTCAATCATTTCTAGTATTGAAAAAATATTGATGGTAAATAATTAAACAAGTTATTTGTTACTCAAATAAATGCAATAGTAATAATGTGTTTATTTTTCTAACTCCTTTGTAAATCTTTCTCACTTTCTTTGAAACACATGCAATCTATATATTTGAGTTACATATTATATTAAGGAATCTATGTGTTACCCACTATAGGCTATTTTAGGTTTTGATATTTAATGAAATATTTATAAATTAAGCATTCCTTTATATTTTCCATAGACCTATTTCCATGCGTAATTATGAGTCAGAGCCCTTAGTGAAATTTGACACATAATGGTACAACAATGGCACAACACACATGAAACTTGATTCTTAAATAATTAACATCATTTCAAGCCTATAATCATTTATTTTATGCCCTAAACTACCTTCCCATTTTATGTTTACTTTGGATTTATCTCCCCCATTTTATAAATTAGTAAGGTCTAACTTAATCATAAATAATAAATAAGGTTTTCTTTAGCTAGTAATGAATTATGGTGCAACCATACATACATTAACCCATAGTGGTAGAAATCATTTCTCTCTAAGTAAAATAAGTTTTAAGTACTTAGTCCTTGGATTGAACCAAGATTAGTCAAAAAATTAATAAGTGGATATCTTTATCCCATGCATTATCTCTCATTTTCCTCTTTAAAACACTCAACCTCATGAATATTTTTGGAGGCATAAGATCTCATGACTAAAAATAGAAGGGAAGGGAGTTTTTATTATGGATGGATTTTATTATGGATCATAAAGTGATTATCTAGGTATAGAGACATGGAAGTCATCTAAAGATATACAAGATGTTTTCAAAACATGAGTCAAAGTGTTTAATACATGTAGCCACAAAGATAAAACCCTAGAATAAAGTATCATTGGTAAAAAGGATAAAATAGAAGGGATATATATATATATATATATATATATATATATAGATATATATATATATATATATATATATATTGGGATATATGATATATGATATGGATTTTGATATGCCACCAAGTAACAAGGGTGTGTATAGACAATGATTTAGACATGGTTATAGAAAAAAAAATCACCATGGTACTTTTCGAAAGTGCCATAAGAATGGTTATCACTTTTGGATGTATTGTTTATCTTTATCTTTTGTTAAACATACATATAGAAAAAAACACTAGATAAATTGAAATGTGATGATTTAACTTTTTAGGGTTATGTATTTTAAGCCTTAGGTTCTTAAAGGTGTTGAGTATAGTAAATCAGGGTAAAAATATGTAATATTTACAACCACTAATTTTTAACTGAATTGACCTAGTTTAACATTTAAAAAAATAATAATGAATGATTTAAATAAGTAATTTTCTATAAATTGAGTTATATATAGGATATAAAGACTAAAAATTGGGACATGAGATGATTTGAGTGTCACAAATAGGATCCAAGTGTTAGAACCTTTCTTTGATAGTAGTTCCCTAATTGGATAGTAACACCAATGGCATTAGTGTCATCCTTTTAGAATTAATGTTCTCTATGTATAATTATTTTAATATTTTGGGTACACTTATGTCTAAGTATTCCAAGCCTATTCTTATGTGCATGAGCTCTGATTCCCTATCGATGACCTATTTTAACTAATTTTATATGTAAACCACAGACTTCCATGTTATTATGGAATTTGATTAGAAAATTTATAAAAGTGTGATGTTAGTGTGGTAGGTTAGATATCCTCAACACCTTGCTATGATGATAATTACCTACATAATAATACTTCTATGAGGTATCAAGCCCAATGTAGTTTTCCCCACCTAAGTGCTAGTGCAAGTGCAAGTGAAGCTAGTATGAATGCCAACTTGAGTGATTTTGAGTGGATCTTGAGATTATAAATATCATTAATCTGAGCTTAGGAATGATGTAGATGGTTATATGTATAAGTAGGTTAAAATATGGATTGATAACCTTGATTGTGCACAAATTATTTTGAGTAAATTTATGTTATTTGCATCATATTTTTATTTAGTGAATAATGGGCTAAAAGTCATGTCTATATACTACTCTAGTGCTTGTGTAGGTCTTAAAAGAGGTCTAGGCCAATCTCAGGTGGTTTTTTATTTAAAAATATATATGTTGGTGGCCAAGGGTGGGGAAAAATAATAAAACCCAAACTAGGACACTAATACCATTGGTGTTACTATTCAAATCGTGGTGCTTGTGTTTAGGTGATAGAACCTAAGGAACTAAGGGCCAGGATACTAAAGTGAGGGTTTAATACTTATTTAGGGATGTTTAAGGACATTTATTACCTACGTAAAGGCTATATAAGTGTCTAAATAGGACCTAAGATAGGTCTAGTAATAAGCTAGGGATGGGTGGTCTTAAGTAACACTCTTCACACTTAAGTGTCATTTTTATAGGATTATATACCCCTTTTATATTATAAATGAAATAAATTGAAATGACTAGGATAAATGAAAAATAAGCTTAGATACACTTACCTAAGAGGTGAAGCCCATGAATCTAGGTCTAAGTGTGTGAAGCGTGATCCATCATGTGTCCTACAAATGAAATTTGCATAGATCAATGCTTTCATAAGAGATATCAAAATCAGAAGACAAAATTAAGTAAATAGATAAGAGACAAGAAAGTAATAAATACACCCTAATGTGTATAAAAATAATTCACAAACCTATGGATAACATATGGTTGTGTATGTATATAGTCATCAATCAATGAATAACTTGGATTGATCTAATGGCTTGCTCAATTACCATGTGTGGGTAGCTCAAGAACTCAATAAAATTTTGACTCCATAATTTCCCACCCTTTCTTAGTGGATAATGACCTATAAACAACTTGGATTGGATTAATGGTGTATCTAACCCTGTCATATAGGTGGATCAAAAATTAAATTATACTATGAATCCATAATTTCCTACCCATGTGTAGTAGATACATCTAAACTAAAACTATGTGATGTAGCTAAAATAATATAAAATAGCTTTGGGAAAATAAATAATATTATGTAGATCTAGGCCACTCTAGAATGCCAACCACTATATATGGAGTAAGGAATAAATTTGGTGTGTAACTTGGAACACGGTATCTAGTGCTTACAATGTAGAGAATGACATGGAGTTTATCATTTCATCTGATAAACTAGTATATAAGTGAGCATATAGAAATAATTTGTTATCCACATGCTCCCAAATCTAATATCTAAGTAATTGTATTTTGTATTGAATTATAATGTTTTTTATCTAAGTATCTAAAACTAAAATAAGAATGATCATGTCATTTATGATACCCCTACTCTGAGTAAACTAGTAAAAATTTGTGCTAAACTAGTAATCTATAACTCAACTTGTGCAAAATTAGACTATATCTTCTATAATATTTTGGCCAATTTGGAATTTCCAAAAATTGAGGCTACTTGATAGTAGTGTCATATCTAGGACAATATCACTAGTGGTGTCAGTGTCCTAATTTGGGCACTAATGTCAAACTATATTGATTTATATGTAACTAAAACTAGTCTTTATGTAACTATTTCCTATTGTGTGAACTAAATTTATAATTTATAATAAATAAATTAATCTCAATCTAAGCTAAATTCAAACCTATTATAGAGAATCAAACAAAGAAAATAGAAATCATAAACTTTATGCTTTAAATGTGCAATCTTTCTCCATTGTGATATACATTAAATTTGATCTTCAAAATGTGATCCTCACTCTTATAATGCAAAGGAGAATGAGAAGAATTTTGGTGAAAAAATATTCTTTTATTTTCTTGTATTTAGTTTTATTCACTTGTGTATATAAATCTATTAGCATAAGTCTATATTCTTTAGGATTTGATTTTAGGACTCTTGAAAATGAAGGATTTCACATTTATTTATAGACTTTTGGAGAAGGATCCAATGGTGAAGGATCATTTGGACTTATTAAATGATATAAACGATCAATTGTGGGTAATGAGTCCTCATCCATAATGATTAATACTATTTCAAATGGTTGAGAGAAGTATGTGGTTGGTTAGCTGAGTTAGTAGGACTAACTTATTTTTATTGACAACTCATGAGATGAGTCATAAAAGGTTGAGAAAGTTGTGGATTTGGTTAGGATGAGGGAGAAAATGGTGAGATATGTTTTGATCAGGTGTAAAATGTATATTTTATTATTTCAAATAAGGATTTAAGTGCTCATAATTTACTAATTTAATATTATTCAATTATTTGAATTTGGAGGAAGATGTGATGAATTATTAGAAGAATTATTAATATGTTTAGGTGCATTTGACACTAAATGAAATTTATATGTCTATAGTTTCCCCTCTTTGAATTTTTTTTGAAGAAATACCATTTCAAATAATAGTAGAAAAGGTAGAGTGTTGATGATTAAAATGAAAAAAAATCTCCAACTAAATCAAAATGAGTGTGATGATGCCCCTTTGAAGGTTTGTGCGAGAAAATGGAAAAAAAATTGAAATTGATGTAAAGATGAAATGGAGAAAGTGATGTGGATAAATAATAAATCAAATTATTTTATAATTAATGTCAAATTTGTAAGATTTTGGTTGTGTAAAAAGGCTGCCCCTAGTGAATGAAAACTAGAGTATTGATGTAAAAAATAATAGTTTAACCATTTATAGATTTCATGCTTAATGTTTTGTTACTGATGTAGGGGTAAATTTAGTGGTTATGGGAATGATATATCTCAGAAATAATAAGTTGTGGATATATAAATAGAAAAGAGATACTAAATTTTTAAATGATTGTGTTTATTTGATGCAGATAGATTGTTGCAAGAATTTGAAAATAAATTCAAAGTAAAGTGATTTAATGTATCTAGAAATTTAAAAAATGGATGAATAAATGAGTATGATGAAGGGATGTAAATGAGAAAAATTGTCATCAATAATATATATATATATATATATATATATATATATATATATATATATATACTTGTCTCAACACTAATGTTTACAAAATTGTAGATGGTACATGTAAAAATATTTATCCCTAGCTATTAAATGCTAGAGAAGATATTGAAAAAAGTATATTTCCCACTTTATAGACTACATTCTTGTGTTGTGATCAAACTCAGTGGTCTCACGAGTGGATGTGAGAATGATATATCCCAATGATGGTAAGCCATAGGCCAAAAAATAAAAAAGATAGATTATCTATTTTTTTATAATGATTTACAAAATTGATATTTGTAAATGATAGTATAAAATTTGGATGAAATGTCTTATGGACTATTTTAGATAATATGGACTTATCAACAATCTAAATTTTTGAAAAGTATCAAAAATAAATTGTACTATATCAAGATTAAATTAGACTTGATCAAGATTAAGTTTGATTTATTAGAAATAAATAGCATTTATGTAATGTATTTTTAATAACTCTGAATTATTTAGAATTATCATAAATAATTAATAGTTGAAAACTATCATAAATAAATTGGACTTCATCAAGAATTACTTGGACTTATTACAAATAAATCACATATATATGATATATTTCTAATAAGTTCAAATTATTTAAAATAATACTAAAAAATTAAAAATTAGTTGAACTTATTAAAAATAAATCTCATAGATCTAACTGTATAAAATAGTCAAAAGGTGTGTGGTCTTTCTAATATCTTCAATTGAATTTATATGGTCATTCAAACTAGTTCATAGACCATGCATTTACAGATAATAAGACTTGGTAGTTTATTTCTTAAGGAAATATAATTCATACATTAATCAAGGTCTTGGGTGATATGTGATTTAAATCACCTATAGGGATGCCACATGTTAGTATTTTATTGGATCATGACCTATCTATTTAATCTAAATCCGGTGATGTCCTCATGACCGTCAAAGTTTATCTCATATTTTTGTAAATTCCACATGTCAATCATATGTGTTATACTATTATATTATTAATATAATCTCCACATATTCAAGTTATCAAGATTGTGATGCATGTTGAAATCTCATGTTCTTATATTTTTCTAGACTTTTGTTTAGACTGATCATCCTTTCACACAACCAAGTCAACAAGACTATGCTATGTGGCATAATCTCAGGTGCTTGTATGAAGTGTAATTTGAAAAACTAAAAATCCAAATACCATTTGTTGATATGCAAATTTTGAATAACAAATCTTGATGCACAAGTGGGACATTCTGAGGCATAAACCCTGAAGACCATTTTGCAAACATGGGAATGCCAAAGCGTATTTTTTAATGCACAAAATCTAAAATGTAAATTATAATGTGAAAATTGTGAAGACCATTTTCCAAAAACCATTTTTAAGGATGTAAAATGTGAATTTTAGTTTGAAAAACCAAAAATATGAAGAGGTTTTCATGATTCACAAAATATGATCAGGTTATTTGGAATACACAAAAGCCAAAGACCGTTTTGAATCAGAAAAATTCAAAGTGTATGTTTCAATCTTCGAATACCATTAAATAGATGCACAATTATTGAAATACTAAATTTTTGTAGTAGAAAATATAAAACTCAAATGCTGAAGTGTATTTTCCAAGACCTAAAATGCAAAGTAACATTAGAAATAAATATAAATAAATAAAACAATAAAACATTATACATTCTCAAAAAATGGACTAAATTTTGAAATAAACATTCATATTTCTCATTCTAAAATTAAGTAACACCATTTCCAAATTTCCAATCCTTTTATCACTATTTTTTATCATGCCTAGTGGGATGATGCATTCAAATAGTCTATTACAATGCCTTTCAAAAAATCAATGAGAACAAGTGTATGACCTCTCCAAAATTTATTTCATTTCCAAGTGTATATGATACTATATATTAATATGGATGGTAAAAAATGTGTCAATTGGGTCTGGCTTCCATTTCTTATCCAAATAGCCTGAATAAATGTTTGCTTCTTCTACATATTTTTTCCTACATGAACTAAAATGAACCAAACTACATTGAACCTTTGTTCTATATTTCCATTTATTTGTAGTATCTCAATATTGCTTTCTCTAGCAACCGATACTATATAGTCCAGCCCTATAGAATCACTAGGTCTAACAAATAACATATCTTTTATTTGTACATATTGAGCTAGATCAAATATAATTGTTATTCTTTTGCTTCTTGGATTAAAATATGTATATGTAGATACCACTCCAAAATCAAAGGTCCTATCTCTATGCAAGGGTATGTCATGGTGAGTTCTAAGCCAAAAAACTCTTATGAATTCAACTTTAGAAGGGAGCATGTCTTCTTTCATTATGTTATGGATGTTTTAGAAGTAATATGTTAGATTCTTCCACTTACTACCTCTAGTCAAAACAAACTCATTTAATTGTTGTAAATACTTAATCAAGTTATATTTAATTTCTTATTCACTCTTTTTTCTAATTTGATCCAAGAATTTTACAATAGGAATTTTGAGATATTTCTCTATTTTTCAAGTCTTTGAAATATATTTTTATCAGATTAACTTCTGGAACATTTAGCTCACCATTTTATTTTATTCCCCATAATGTAATTGGGGGGACCACTTTCTATCTCTTATAGAGTTATTTTCAATGCATAATGGGCTGACCTTGCTCCATGCGTAGAAGAAAGCATTGACCTTTTCTCAAGCCTATTATTTCATATATTCCCTTAAGATGGTAATTATTAACATAATCTTTGAAATCCACTACCTAATCAATCAATTATGGCATGAAGTTTCTTATATTTTCACACGTCCTATAACTTCCCATCATCTCTGCCAAACTCCATACATATTTCCTCTTTATACATTCAGACATGTTTCTAAATGTGTTTTCAATGTCCTCATGGGTATGTCCTAAAGGGATGAATCCAACCTTGACATCGAGGAAAACACCTTTGTAGATAAGGAGATATAAATGTTGCAATAAATACCTGTACAAAAAAGACATTATTTTGTGAATTTATAAATGTAATATTAGTTCCATATAAGGTTTGATATTTATTAAATATACTTATATATGGAAGTACCTATTCTTATTATGATTCTTCCATTTATTTCTTGCATTCAGGGTAGCAATTGTTAGAAAAAAGTGCATCATACAATGGATATTTTGAAGATCTAGGTTTATATAGAAAAGATCCATAAGTATCTAGCATTGTTGTTTCCCACTAAAGCACTTATTCAATGAGTTGATAGTAAAGATATATACTCTAAGAATTTAAGGTAAAAAAATACCCATATCCACCTGCATCATGACCATGTGTTATAATCCTTTCCATTGACAAATCTAATATTCTATCAATAATTACTTAACTTTTTGTCACTGTCCTCGACACAAATGTTTTCTGATGTTCTACCTTGTCATGAATGACATTAAGGCATTCTTTAGGTTATTTCTCTGACATTTTTTTATAAGTGTAATACATTTCTCATGAAAAATGTATCTGATTTAAGTGCATCACAAGTTTTTGATTGATATTTTTGAGCATGGTTATTGATGTTAGGTTGTCTTTGATGTCAAAGAGAGTATGATTGATAGTGCATTAATGACAAAGTGATCAGATTAATGATTTAGATAGTGTTTGATTTGGATAGGTAATTTATGGATGAAATTTATGGTATTTACATGTTTTATAGACCCTATGGGATGTTATGAGTGCTTAGAGTGATTATAGAAGTGAACAAAATTCATTAGAATAATCATATGAGTGTCTAAGCTCAAGTAGTCATCTTGATAGATAAAGATGAGTGAGAATATTGATGACATCATATTTAACATGTGTGAAGGTTTCAAGATCATTTGTATACAAGGATGGATTCCCATATGAAAGGTGATCCTATGGTTTATATTTTAGGTCATGAGGTTGAGCATATCAAAAGTTATTAAGGTGTAAAGTTGGCCTCTTAGACAGAGTTCACTATGTTTCTATACTTAGACACATTTTCAAGAGGAGATATAATAGTTAGAGTTTAATTCAAAAAAATATATAATGGAAAGAAATTAATCTGATTGGATAAGTATCCAATGATGTGTTTCAAATAAAAATAGTCAAGATTGCATGTGCTAGTGACATCTATCACAATCACAAAGCTTGAGCAGTAGATCTAATGATGAGTGTGAAACTTGTCAAATAAAGATCAATGTTGAACATGTGATCATGAATAATATGATATAATGGATCATATTGAGTCAAATATTCAATATTTCATGTGGTCATATCAAGTGGTGGAAGTTTAATAGAGTCAAATAGTCAATGTGCTTAGAAGGCATGTAGAGCTACCAAGTGGTACAATCATAAAAGCAAGGATCTAAGATCAATGATGAGTATTGTAGGTTAAAGACTAGGATAATATAAATGAGATAAATGGAGTGTGTTTGTACAAATTTTTTATGGAGAATGAGATGATGTTAAAGTGTCTAATGTTTAACAGTAACATAGTAACTGTTGGAATGGGAATTTTCAAATTAACAAGGGAAAATCAGTCTATAGTTTGTGAGCTATATCTTTTGACCCAAGATGAATTTATTAATGATATAAAAAACAAGGTTGTAAAGGAATTAATTTAACTTATATAACATATATTTATAAGGATTTAATGTTTCTAAATTAAAATTTATTAATCTGCAAAACTGATTGTCTGTTTGACCATGTTCTATAAGTGACCTAAGAAGAATATTTGAAGATTTATTAATAGTATTTTGATGTTTAGATATGAAATAACTATTAGAGAGTGTTTTAAACTACATTAATACCATCTATGTGTATTTTTTATGTTTAAAAAATCTATATTTAGATGTTGACTATGTTTGTTGAATGCACTGACAGAATGAGTGACCACTTTGTAGAAGTGTGTTGGAAGAGTATAGAGTAGAATTGAAGAAATAAATGAGCATGTAGATGTTATATAAGTTCATAATGATTATAATAATTAATTTTTTCTCATGATATTCCCATGATCAGATATGGAGAGTCAAAATAGCATGATTGAATTCTAACTAAGTGTGACCAATTTGAGTGGTCATTTTGAGTGAGTTAATTTGAGTGATTAAAGCCTATGTTGAAGTGTCTAAATCACATCAAGGTATATAAAATATCCTAAAGGGTTAAAAAATGTGATATAATCATATTTATATGTTAAATATTTGAGTGTTTGCTTTAGAAGTTTGAGACTATGTTTTCTGTGTATGAAGACCTGAAGAGCAAGGAGACCTAATTAGTAGGTTTGATTGTTAAGTTAGTGTTCCAGGTGGCATGGATCCATGAGTTAGTAACCAAGGGTCTATTAGAGATATTTTATATGTTTTATAATAATTTTTAAAGGAATAATGAGGTCTAGGTAGTTTCATATGTAATGTGTGAGTATGATGGCTTAATTATTTTAGCTCTCACCAAGACCTAATGGTGGTTTAGAGCTAATGAGGCAATGACTGACCTAAAGAGTGTTTTTCTCACATTTAATGGGTGTATGAACCCATTTTAAATGTTTTTAAATTATTTAAAGTATCTTGATTGACCAAGATGGGTTAAAAGAAGAGAGTGTTATAAATACAAGACATAATTGGACTAATTAAACTATTTGTGTGTGTATATTTAAGTAAAGAAGAGAATATTTGAAAAAGAAGGTACAAATCAGTTAAGACCATTATAGTGTGATAAATATTAGTCATGTTTATCTAATCAATTTTATTTAGGATGAAACATAGGTCATTGGACCTAATTAGTCTAGAAGAGGTAGTTTGAGCAAGTTAACCCTATAGGTAGCTTAAGAGAGATTGAAGGTGAAGAATGCAGATAGAGGTGATCATCATCAATTTAAATTTATAAATAAGTGTTCAAAGTGATATATTCAGGTATTTTAGTGGATTATTTATTGCCTAGGGGTTTGGTTCATCATTTCAAGATGAATCTTGCTAAAGGTCTAGTTGTTATGGGTGTACATCTAGATAGGAGTAGTTGCTCCTTGTGGGATTAGTGTCTCACTAAATTAAGGGATGGGTGTTATTTAATCAGTGGGTTCTGGTATAAGTTTTAGATCTTGTTTTATAGGAGTATAGTCCATCTTACAAGTTTTAGTGGATTCTATTCCCCAAGAGGGTTTCCCATACATATGATGTCTTCATATGATGTATGCTCTTATGTATGTTTTGGATGTATGTGCTTTCATGATTATGTTGATTGATCAAGTTGATGTAGATTAATTATTTATGAATTTAGAATTGAATTGGATTATATTGAATCATTTATTCAACCCCCCACCTTTCAATGATTGTACCTCTAACAATTGGTATCAGAGCAAGGACCTTTATTACAAGTTTAACCATTTGAAGGTGATCCAAGGTACAATATGGCTAAGCAATTAAAGAAAGAGAATCAAGAGTTGAAGGATAAATTAGAGGTTACTTATGCATGTATAAAATCAATTGAAGAAAATTGAAATCATATCAAGGAACTATTTTAGAATTACATAGGTAAGATAAGAGAGTATGATCAAGAAAAATCTCAGAATAAGATCATAGCATCAAAATTTGAGGCTATTAAAAATGAGTGCATTAAGCTAAATAAGGAGCTAGAATCCTTTAAATCAAGCTCAATATAAAAATATGATAAAGATAATATCAACATTATTTGGGATCAATTAAGGGTTTAAAATACAAATCTGAGTTCAAAAGAAGAAGAATGCAGACATCTCAAGACTCAATTAGAAGAGACAAATGCCAAGTTGAGTTCAAAGTAAGGTAACCATGACGAGTTGAAATTTAATCTTTATTATAAATATATTTTTGAATAACAACCATGCATATTAAATAATTACATGGCTAAAATGGATAAGGAGGATAAAGATACCATCAAATATCTCAAAATTCAATCAGAGGCTACAAGTTCAATCGTGAGAGATAAAGAAGATGAATGTGCTCAATTAAAGACTAATCTTGTTTCTCTAAAGGATGATCATGAAAATGTCGTATTCAAGATAAGAAATCTTAAAGAATAAAAATAGGAAATAAGAATAAGATAAAGAGGATAGTAGAATGAAAGACAACAAGTCAGATCAAGCCAAGTGTAACATAGGAAGAACTATCAAGAAACCAAATTCTATAAGGTATGAAAGTTCATTTCATGGTCACTACTTTTCATGTAAGAGTTTTGGTTATAATCCAAGAAACTATAGAAGGAAGACAAACTATTCAACTAGAGGTATGGACAATTTAGTCTATTATAATCATCATAACATAGGACATTTTTCTAAATTCTTCCCCAAAATACATGGGAACCTAGGTATGGAGGCCTAAGATAAAAGATGGTATGTTTACTGAGATTCATAATATTCATCAAGAAAAAGGTATGAATGATGTTATTTATTTTTATTATCATCAATTTGGTCATATTGTAAGATATTATGAAAATAAGCTCTCAAGTCATAAGAAGGTGCATGGACATCCTAATGTGCTCAAGAAAGGTAAATCCTTGGTATGGAATCCTAAGCGAGTGAAGACCAAGAAAAATAATTTATTTTAGATGAAAGTTAAAGGTGGTTTACCTAATAAATAAAAAGATATATCAGATATGAATAAGGTTTAGGAATGCCAAGAGAATGTGTTATATATATAGATAGAAAAGGAGAATCAAAAGTTAGTTCAAGTTGAGCTCAAAGAAAAGAAAAAGGTGTTAGTTGAGGCTAGTTTTGAGGTATGTATGGATACAAGTAAACATCATGATATTTTTGAATAAACTTCATGTGAATAACATTAGTTATCAATTTCTAGTGAAATGGTATGCCATTAATATTTGTTGTTTCCATATGTTGTCAATCCAATTTTAGAAGAAAAAGAGAAAATTGTAGTAGATGGGCATATTACTTATCTTAAGCCTAAGAAGGAGAAGAACAACTATCAATATTATATGTCGAAGGAGAAGAAGGAATATGAGGATTTGTGGAAAACTCCTAGTTTCACATTGTTCACGGATGTTTTGGGTCAGGGTGTCTCTATCTAAGCTTCAAAGAGACCCTTGAAAAGAAAGAGGAAGCATGGTGGATGCCAGTTAAGATTTGGTTGATTTTAAAAGACAATAATATCATTTGAAGGTATGTTTGGCTAAGGGGGAGATAAATTAGTTAGATGGAGTGGCTTGGAGATATGTGCATGATGTGAGGGGGATTATATGTGAAATGTTCCAATCATGGTGGATATATGAAGAAGTTTGCTATAGTTGTGAATTAAATAAGATTGATATCATGACTTGATCAAACCAAGTCATGTGCTTTGAAAAGGTATTGAATATTCATGCATGATCAAAGAGATCTTGTGAGTTATATAGATAGATAGGTCTAAGGATTAGAGAATCCCAATCTCATATTAGTGTATGTAAAAGAATAAATGACATGTGATGGAGATTGATGTTAGGGGGAGCTTTCTAAGCTCTATGAGTAGTTTATCAGGTCCAAGGTTTAGATAAGTCCAAGTTCATATTGGTGCATGTCAAAAGGGGAGAAATTAATTAATATTATTGAAATTATGTAAATATCTTGAGCATCTTAATTATTATTTGAATGCACACATGATGTTGAGGAATGATTTTTGGCATGTTGAGGAAGAGACCCTTTGTCATTAATATCAAATGGGGAGAAAGATAAGAATGAAGGATTTTAAAGAAGTAAGAAGTAATTTTGGGCATGTTTTACCATCAATGACAAAGGGGGAGATTGTTGAGCATGGTCATTGATGTTAGGTTGTCATTGATTTCAAAGAGAGAATGATTCATAGTGTATTAATTACAAATTAATGTTTTAGATAGAGTTTGAATTTCACAAGAAATTGATAGATGATATTTATGGTATATACATGTTGTATAAACCCTATGGAATGTTATTAGTGCTTAGAGAAGTGAATGTAATTCATCAGAATAGTCATATGAATGTCTAAGCTCAAGTAGTCATCTTGACAAATAAAGTTGAGTGAGCAAATTGGTCATGTCATATTTCACACTATGAAGGTTTTATAAGTAGTTTATTATGTAGATGGAATAACATATGAAAGGTTATATTTTTGTTCAAATTTCATGGCTTGAGGTTGAGCATTGAAAAATTTATTAAGGTGCAACGTTGGCCTCTCAAACAGAGTTCACTATGCCTCTATACTTAGCCAAATTTGCAAGAGGAGATATAACAATGAATATTTAATAAGATAAAGGATATAAAATTGATAAATTAAAATTAATTGAATAATGATCTAATTTCATGGTTCAAAGTCAAATAGTCAATATTGCATATTCAAGTGACATGTGTCATACTAATAGAGCTTGAGCAGCAGATCTAACAATGAGCATGAAACCTGTCAAATAGAGATTAATGGTGAGCACATGATCATGAATATTATGATCCAATGGAGTGTATTAAGTCAAAAATTAAATATTTCATGTGGGGATTTCAAGTGGAAAATTTTCATTGTATTCAAATAGTCAATGTGCTCAGAAGGCATGTGGAGCTACCAAGTGGCACAATTATGGAAGTGAGGATCTAAGATCAATGGTGAGAATTGCATATTAAAGAATAATATAATCCTAAGGATATTGATGGATTTTTATTTAAAAAATTTATCAAGGAGCATGAGATGATGGCATAGTGTCTGATGTTCATCATTAACATATTGATCGTTGGAATTTGAATTTTCAAATTAACAAGGTAAAACTAGTCTATAGTTTTTTAGCTATATATTTTGATCCAAGATGAATTTATTAATGTAGTAAAAATAAATTTTTTAAATACATAAATATTTTTCTATAAGATATATTTATAAGTATTGAGTGTATGTAAAGTCAAATTTATTAATCTCTAAAGTTGACTGTGTTTTTGACCATGTTATATAAGTGACTCGAGAAGGATATTTAAAGATTTATTGATAATATTTTGATATTTCAACATGAAATAACTATTTTAGAGTGTTATACACTACATTATTAACATATTTGTTGATTTTTATGGTTTTAAAATTCCATACTCAGTATGAAAAAAGGCTTATAAGTTGATTGTGTTTGTTGAATGCACTGACAAATTTAGTGACCACTTTGTATAGGTGTGTTGGAAGAGTTATAAGTAAAATTGAAGAATAAAATGAGAATGGAGATATTACATAAGTATATAAATATTATAATAAGGCATTGGTTATCTTGATATTCCCCTGATCAAATATGGAGATTCAAAATAGCTTGACTAAATTTTGACTATGTGTGATCAGTGTGAGTGGTCATTTTGAGTGAGTTAATTTAAGTGCTCAGAGCTTATGTTTAAGTGTCTAAATCACATGGAGGTGTATAATAGGTAATAAATGGTTCAAAAATGTGATATAATCATATGGATATGTGAAATAGTTTAGTTTTTACTTCAAAATTTTGAGACCCTTTTTTGTGTATGAATACCTGAAGAGGAAGGAGACCTAATTGGTAGGTTATAGTGTTGAGTTAGTGTTATAGGTGGCATGTACCCATGAGGGAATAATAAATGGTATATTAGAGATATATGTGATGTGTTTTAATAATTTTAAAATGATGAAGTTGGTCCAAGTAGCCTCACATGTAACGTGTGAGTATGAAGGCCTAATTGTTTTAGGTCTCACCAAGACTTAATGGTGGTTTAGAGATAATGAGGTAATGACTAACCTAAAAAGTGTGGTTATCACATGTAACATGTATATGAACATATTTTAAGTGTGTTTTAATTATTTAAAGCAACTTTGTTGATGAATATGGGTTAAAGGAAGAGAATGGTATAAATACAAGACATAATTGGACTAATTGAGCTAGTTCTGTGTGTACAGATTTAAGCAAAGAAGAGAACCTTTGAAAGAGAAAGTATAGACCAGTTAGGACCATAAGAGTGTGAGAAATATTATAAATGTTTACCTAATAAATTTTATGTAGGATTACATGTAGATCATTGGACCTAATTAGCCTAGAAGAGGTAGTTTGAGCAAGTTAGCCTTAGAGGCAACTCGAGAGAGATTGGAGGTGAAGAGCGTAGATAGAGATGATAATCATCAGTTGAAGCTTATAAATAGGTGCTCAAGGTGATTTATTTAAGTAGCTAAGTGGGTTCTTCATTTCCTAGGGGGTTGGTTCCTCCTTTAAAGATAAAGCTTTCTATAGGTCTAGTTGTTATGGGTGATCAAATAGACAGGGGAAGTTGATCCTTATGTGATTGGTATCTCAATAAAATAAGTGATGATTGTTCCTTAATCAGTGGGTACTGGTATAAATTTTAGATCTTGTTTTATAGGACTATAGTCCATATTATAAGGTTCAGTGGTTTTTATCCCCCAAGAGGCTTTCTTACATATACGATGTGCTCATATGATGTATGCTCTTATGTATTATTTAGATGTATGTGCTTCCATGTTTATGTTTCTTTATCAAGTTGATGTATGTTGAATTTTTAAGAATTGGGAATTGAATTATATTATATTGAATAACTAATTCACCATCTCTCCCCTCAGTGATTGTAGTTTAATGGATATGATTTTCATAATCTCTAGAGAGGGACCTAGAGAATTTTTTTTGAGTCAACAAGATGCATGTTTTAAACCTAGTGAATTCATCAAACATGGCAATGGTCACATCATGAAAATTAGTTTTCCATATGTTATTGAATTTTAGTTCAGATATTGGCTCATATTTTATATCTGATAGCTATGCATTAATGTGGTACCTCATAAATTCTTTAGTGAAAAATGTTGGAAGATGTCAAACATTTCTCATGAGTTATTTATATCTACCTAGCATATTAGTCATAGAGAAACATAAACCAAATCACCCACCAACTGGTCCAACAAATCTTTAGCTACCATTGTCTTCTTTTATGTCTTTTGTCAAAATATCCTTACATGGAATCCATTTCATTACCCATTTTTGTGACAATTTTGAATGTCAAAAATCTACTTCTATTCAATCCATATATTTTAAGCCAAGCTTAAAAACAAATCTTTGTAACCTGAAAATCAATGGTAGTTTTGTTTTTGTTTTTTTAAACAAAATGGAATAAAGGGAATCCAAGACATGTTTCCTCTTATGTATTATCTTGGAATCAAGAAATTTTAACCTTGTAAATGTTGGCATCTCAAATGAAAATCATGAATGAAAACATTTTTTGATATAACATTTATCTGCATACATTATTAAAATCTCACTATCTATGCTTTCATCAAACTCCACCTGGTTGAGTGAAGTTTTTGGCTAATTTTTTTTTTTGGATTGACTATTTGTAGGCATGAGTTAATATTTTTGGATGCCTTTACACTAGGAATGTTAGGAAAGGAGTGACTTCATTATCCACTATGTCCCAAATGTTTCCAATTTCTTTCTCCTTTGGTGTCATGTATGATAAATTGATTGCTTTATAAGTCTCAGTGTCCACTATTTTTTTATAAGGCTATATAATGATATATGATTAAATTACCTCTGTACTACAAGTCTCACAATGTTTTATAACTTATATTATGTAAATTCCCATATCATTTTCTAATAGTGGGACATGAATGAGACAAAAAATCTCCCTTGATTGTGTAAATTCAATATAACCAAAAGTAATTTTTTCATCATTTTCAAGATTTGTACATTTTTTCAACAAATGTACCCTTTTCCCAAGAAATGTTTTTCTTAGTCTTTGAAATGTGGTAGGATCATTGATATATAGAACAAATAAATCCAAGTAAGGGTTTTATTGATAAAATGGTTGTATACGTAGAGTTGAACTCAAATTATTTTGTCTTTCTTCCATGTCATTGTATATATAAAACTTGTCTATGATGTGTTACATCATTATTTTTCTCCATATAGTAAAACTATAAACTACATCCCCCTAATTATCCATAAAAGATATAGGAAATGGAAGTAATAGATTTAGATTAAAATTTTGTCACATTAACACTTACACATTCAGTAGGTATTTCTTGATTACGGCATGTGGAAGTTAAATTATGGGTTCCAAAGATTTAGCATCTGGACTTGCCACTTTGTGTATTATTCTTTCACTAATGGAATTACCATTATTTATGAGATGAACATAGTCCCACATTAGAAAGCCATTGACATATGATTTTTTAGCTTAGACATTTGCAAAAGACATGAGAAGAGTTTTTAATCAAGATATTTATAAAATCAATCCAACTTATACCGGTATTTAGGAGATAAAGCTATATTTATACCATAACATAAGCATTGAGATATGTTAAAACCTAAAAATGTTAAAAAGGTAATGTATAAGATTTTTTTAATGACATGATTTATGTCAATACAAAAATATAATAACTTTTAGTATCATTTACTACATACTTAAATTATAATTTCATCTTACTTTGAAGGTATCTCCTAGGAGATACATTTCAAACTTGCATACGAGCATAATAGTCACATAGATAAAATAACTAATTAAGTCAATATTCAACAATGTATTTTATTATCATACAAAATGATATTGAGCAATGGGGATTTTGAGAAAAATTATGGAAAATTATTAGCTTCATATATTTTGGGATCCTATATGTGAATTGAACCTCTATTATGGACCCAAAATTTTGAAGGTATCTCTTATAAGATACCTTTCAAACATGCATATGGGTACCTTTGAAGGTTTGAAGGCACTACTAGGTGATACCATGAAGGGCCTTGTAATACCTTCAAGGGTAACCATGGCATTAATATTAATAATTCATTTCTCAATAGTCAAGAACATGTGGCATGCACCCATGAACTCATGACATTTCAACTCTCAAAAAATATTTCGAGTTAACCAAGTGAGTGACTCTCTATAATTATGCCAAGTGTCTCCATCCCATTTACCCAAAGACTGACAGATTAAACTTAATGTAAAAAATCATTGGGCAACAGGGAATGTGAGATCATGTTAAATTTCAACATCCTGATCATCTAGATACTGAATTAAGAAAGGCATTTATAAAATCTCTAGGGTAAGTGACTTAGTGTGATCATGCAAAGTGGCACCATCTTATGAGTCCAAAGTGATCAAATTGTGACCATCTCATTAGTCTGATGCAATCAATGTGTCACCATGCCATGAGTCTGATGTAATAAAAGTGTCACCATCCTATGAGATAGGTGAAATTCGAATACAAAAAATAAATGAACCACCAAATCTATTGAAACCATTAATTCACATGAATTAAATAGCCTTATAGGTGAATCTAGTGAATCCAAAGTAAATATATGAAATATCTAGAATCAATTATACTCATATTTCCATCAAACTAACAAATTTCAAGACTAAGTTTGAACCCTCATAAACCAAAAGCTTCACAACCACATAATCATGGACTCTTCGTATCAAAGTTCACCTCCTTCATCTATGTATTCAATTATAGAAATAGTAAACTATATTGATATAATGTTTTATGAAGCTAAACTCAAACATGATTTAAATCACTTCCCTTCTATTTGGGAGGAAGTCAACAAGGCTAAAAATTATAGTCTACAGGACTAACTCTCTACATTCTCATGGAGGTACCAGGATGACCTATTAGCAATCAAGATAATGGGTCTGCATAATGCCACAACTAAACCCTAGGTAATGCCTTGCATCAACTTATTATCTGATTTATTTATAAATGGTAAAATTTTTAAGCAAATATTGCACTTTCACCAAAATAGCACACTAGTGGCCCACTTTAGTGGTAGAACATTTGAAAGGTATTATAGGATACCTACCCTTAATATGGCATACAACCAAACTCTAGTGAATAACTAGATACATTCTAATAACATAGCCACTAAGATACAATAATGGATCCATGATTGTAGTAGTTTTGTAATTACAGGCCTTATTTTTGCTATCTCAATAACCAATTTTTGACCTAAAGTTAGAATTAACATGGCCCTATTAAATAGAATATATAGTTTCCCCAAAATGACTTATGTGAATGAGGTGTGGATTCCCTTGATTGACATTATAATCACCTCCACAAGGATAATTTAGATAAGTGAAATCATTAGTTCTAATATCATTAGCATAAATACTAATCTGAATAACTCCCTAAATCATAAATTTTATAAGATGTCATATGTGGTGGATGATATAACCAAAAATATCCGTGCATATTTTGACTAGCCTTAGGATCCTTCTAAAGAGTAACTTATGATCAAGACATGTAAAAGGGTCAACATCCTCTACATTCACAAGTTCAGGATGAACATGACCAAGATTACTAAGACCTTCTACCTAATGTTATACTAGGCCATTTATGGAAAAGATATGCCTAGGCTCTCAGATCAAATTAGGAAGAACATAGGTAAGATGGAGTATTATTGGCTCTATTTAGACTACACCATAATCAGGACAGAGGGAATTAGAGCCATCCCTATGTATCTACCCAGGTTGGTCCCAGATAAAGTTACAAAATAAAAAATTGTTGCCCAATTGGTTGACTTAGTGGATGTTTAGCTAAGAAATAAGAAGTAGATAAATGTGCACCTAATTTCCCTTAGTATTAATAAAATTAATATACCAAATGGGAATACTTCCATATAGTGGTAAAACTCAAACCCATTATGATTTCAAGTGGGCACCCTACAAAGAATGGGACCCTAGGGAGAATGTGATGAATTACCTAAAGATACCTAGAGGAAGGGTAAAGATTGATTATAGGCATGTCCACACTTTGCATGATGAGATGTTTATGAACACCCTCAATGACATAGATGTCCACACTAGGATCAAAAAAATTGCCATGTCAATGGTGGTGGCTAGGCACATATAGTATAGTATTGTACCCACCAAAGAGCAAGCCAAGACTATTGAAAATGAGCACTAGATTTTGGAGCCTCCTAAGGAGGCCCTTTCAGAAATGGGAACACAAGAAAAGGCACTCCCTTATGCATCTCATCATTCCTCACTACCCTCCATTTCCATCATTGAAACTACTACAATGAAAATGATGATTTTTCCACCTTCTGTAGCATAAGGTACCATAAATGCCATGAGTAGTGGTAGAGTTTTCCCTATGTTATTTTTTCCTCCACTCACCATAGTTTAGGAAGTTTATCTTCCTTATTTCCTCTCCTCAATCAATTATCCTCTTCCACATTCACCTCCAATTCATGTAGTAGTCACCACTATGGGGATTAGTGGAGCCTTCTCTATGTTTTCCTTTCCTTTACTCACCAAAGTGTAGGAAGTTCCTCATCCTTATTTCCTCACCTTAGCTAATAGTTTACATATATCCACTCTCCCTTAATCTCCACCCAATATCACACTTATTTCATTAACTATTGTTCCAACTCCTACATAAACTTCCACCCCCACCATGGAGCCTATTGTATACAAAAAGAAACCCAAGACTCCTCTGACCTCACCATAGAATGCACATATCCAAGACCCACCTAATGATGGATCAATAAAATGCTTAAAGGGATGGAATGGTTCTAGAATAATATAGCCCATATAAGTATTGGATAATGATGAAGAACTGAAGAAATTTCCCTCAAATGGTGAATGGGAAGGTGAATCTAAGACATCATTCTTAGTATCTATTAGTGAGACTAATGAGAGTGATCCTAAGGATGAGTGGGTTAAATAATAAGAGGCCCATTTAGGGGGTATAGAGATTTTTAGGATTACTCAGTTTCCACTGACCCACTGACATACTTCTAGAAGAGGAAGACATCACGGATGAAGTAGATTTAAGACCCCTAGCTTCCACAAGTGGATAATCAGTGAGAGTGTCTCTAGGTACTTCATCCTAGAAAATAATAATTATAACTACCATAAAAATTCACCCAGTTACTTCTATAGAACATGTAATTACCGTAGCCTATTATTCTTTGACCTCATCTTCTATAATTTCTATTCTAATCAAAACAACTATTATCTCTCCCTCTCATTATTTAAATTCTTTGAATGAGATTCAAGTTAGTCCAATCCATAATTTACCTACTACCACTACCACTAGGCTCACATGTGCCTCAACCAAAAATTACTTACAAAAATTTCTCAGTATTCCCTCCACATTCTTCTACTTTAGCATAACTAACCCTCCCCAAAGGCATAAATGAGTCACACTTGAGAGCCTAGACTCAACCTCCATATTTGTTTCATGTGTTACCCCATCTCAACCATACATGAAAACTGGGATGCTACTAACCCAATACTCACACATATAATGTTGTGGTGACCACCTAAAAGGAGCTGCAAATGGGCAAGCTAGTTCTAGATATAATGCCCCCTAAAAAGGTCATTAGTTAGAGGTAGGTAATCCCACCATTCCCACAAATAAAGACCCTCTTCCCCTAAACCCATGATCCCTATAGGAAAGCCTCAATCCTCCACTCTAGTAAAGCCTACAAAGGCCACTTAATAGTTAATAACCTTGAACATTAATAGTCAAAATAGGGTAGTGGAAAATTTGTAGTCATTGAGGAACCAGTGGTCAAGTTACATTTTGACAAGGAGATGAAGTCAATAAGGAGGGTCAAAATGAATACCCTTATTATATAAGGGTAGGAGGTGTAATTGGAACAAAAATAAGATATATTATCTTTGTCTAAAAGGGGAAAAGTACATCCCTCTCATGTTAACTCTCTACCCCACGAGGACCCCTATACCTTTATTGATTATGTAGGGGGTGATCAAGGAAATTTTCAAAGTATATGATCAAGCTATTGAATAATTACAAGGAAGAACCACCATACAACCCCTATTGGATATCATTGAAAAAATATAGGGTGTGGTGAGGAAGCTATACAATATCATCTAATTAATTAGAGCTACAAAAGGGGAGTCACATCCACAATAGGGATATGTATATCCAAATGTAGAGAAGATGAATAAAATTGAGGCTAAACTACATTTTTTGAGTGGAGTAGATAAGAACAAATATTATTCCCATTTGAACCTAATATCATTCCCTAATGTTGCCTTGGCATAGAACTACATAAGTACTAAGAGAGATGCCTTGCTTGAATACCACCAAGACATGAAGTATTTGGTCCTACAATTAAATAGTCAAGAGAGGCAATCTATGGATATTTTGGGAGAAATAAAGATCAATAATGTAGTTAATCCACATATTTATTTGGTACATGGATCCATTTTTTAATACCATTTCCATGCATCTACCAATAGCTTTAGAATAGAGGTTGAGGGCACTATCTATAGAATAGTCAATGAAGTAAAATAACTATTGAGTTTTTCTAGAAGGTTCTTAGGGAACAAACCCTTTACATATATCTTAGGTAATTACTAAAGATACAAAAAAATTTGATGGATAAGATTATTTAATTTTTTAAAAGACCCCTATTGGAATTTGAGGTAGCTAAAATTAGCTTTCAAGATAGTCATACTATCTACCTTTAAATTTAGGTGAGCAAAAAAGCCATGACATCCATGGTCACCCCACCAAAAATTATAGTTACAACTATTACTCTAATTACATCTCATATTATAGTTGTAATTATCCCCTTAATGATATTACATAGTATGATAATGACTTCAACTATAGTGGAAATGATTTCATTTTCAATTGCAATAGCTAAAACAATCATCAGTGCATATGTGCCACCATTTATAGCTTATACCTCATAGGTAGCCCCTCTGATAACTTTAAGCCTTATTTGGGAGTCTTTCCTATTATAACAATTTTTTTTATCTCTAATTAGATGCTAAGTTTTACTTCAACTTTGCTTGAGAGATGTTGCTATCCCCATCCTAACCTATAAAAAGTGTATCACCCTCTCTAATCATAGAGAATTTTTGACATCAAATATAGATAAAAATACCCTTTAGGTTTTATGATATTTTAGATGTTTGATATATGCAATAACAATTTTAAAATTTCTATTGTTAGTTACTAAATCTATGTTAATGAAGAATGTGTCATAGCAGTTCTAGTTGATAGATCTAAATGACTATTTATGGAATAATATCTTGTTAAGATAGTTTAGAATTTGGGAGAGACCTTAAAGTTTATTATAATACCTTCAAGGGTACCTTTTGCATGTTTTAAAGGTATCACCTAGGATATACCTTCAAGGTACCCTTAAAGGTTCTATAATACACTTCAAGGGTTCCCATAAGAGATATATTGAACATACATAAAATTTGAATTTTATTTCAAGGTATCTCCTATGAGATACTTTGAAGGGTCTCCTAGCATCTACCTTGAACATGTACACAATTAGAATTTTATTTCAAAGTATCTCCTAAGAGATACCTTAAAGGGACTTAAATTACCTTCAAAGGTAACCTTATGCATGTTTTATATGTATCTCCTAGGAGATACTTTCAATGTATCCTTGAAAATAATACATTGTCCTTTAAGGTATCTTCTAAGAGATACCTTGAAGGGTATTATAGTACCTTCAAGGGTTTTCCTAGTAGATATATTGAACATGCACATGATTAGAATTTTATTTTAAGGTATCTCATAGTGGATACCTTGAAGGGCCTTATAATACCCTCAATTTTGATTGCAAAGGTTATTAAAAGGGATTCAATATAACTATGGAGTATGGGGGACAATCAAGTTATGGCTATATGAGTGAATGTGCAAAGATATTAATAAATAATAAATAAAATACCTTCTAAAGTGGAAATGAATTTTTTATTCATCAATGGTGAATTTATTATTTTAGGACTTATTTGAACACTAATTCACAAGGCATGTCATGATCACAACTTATGATCTAAAGACTTTAATCCAGAACAAGCGTGTTATTGGATGATAGTAGGTTCATAAGATTTCTAGGGAAGATGTTTATTAGATGGAAGGGACTTTACATTATTCAAGAAGTCACATCATAGGGTACTAGCATGTTAAAATATTTTTAAGGAACCATATTCTTGGACATATAAATGGTTATAGGCTTAGGCCTTACTACCTTTACTCTCACATCACAACATCCAAGAATAGAAACTGTATGAAGACCAAATCCTTTAAAATAACATTTGAACACAATGTCCAAATAAATCCTCTAAATTTAAAGTTTTGATATCAAAATACTAAAAAAAATACAAATCCTTTGAAACAATGTTAGAACAGTCTAATGAACAAGTTCTGATGACAATCCTTGAAACTCAAATTTTTTAAAATAAGTTCTAGGAAAAAACCCTAAATCATAAAGTTTATATAAAAGAGGTTTTGAGAAAAATTCCTGATAAACAAGTCCTAAACACTTTCCCCAAAAAAAACCATGATCTTAATGTCCAAATAAAATCCCAAACCAAATTTTTATGAATAAAACCAAGTCTCAAAATATACATAGGAAAAATTATTAAATGCATTTAATAAGTTATCTTGAAATGTAAAATATCATTATTTGTACTTGTTGAAGAAGGAGATTAAGGAGTAATATACTAAAAAAATTACATCAAGCTTAAATTAATTCCAAGAAAGTGGTGGTAACAAGATAGGTATGGTAGAAAGACTACTAATGATCATGCAAGACCATTAATGACATGACATTTCAAAAGATTGCGTCTTGTTTGGGGAAGATCGAGTGTGGAGGTGATAGGTGGATTCATTAAACAAAGTGTTTACATGAAGTGACATAGGCTCATATCAAGCACACACTATGGGGTAAATTAAATATTTGGGAGACAAAAAAGATCACTATCAAAGACAAAATACTAAGGATGAGGAAGAACACTCATGCATAGGTAGTGAGTTCATTTAAATAGGTTGGAAAATATAAATTGGATGCCAAAAGCCATAAAATGAAAGGGATAAAAATAAAAAAAACATAATAAAATTTAGTGAACTAGATTATTCTACTATCTGCTCTTGATATACTCATGCAAAAAAATTGAGATCCAAATTTTGGTAGAACAAAGAAATCAAATAGCATAAACTATAGGTTTAGTCATAAATAAGAGCAAGTTATTGATCCTAATCACAAATATACAAAAGTATAAATGGGGATTGGGATAGGTCTTCGATAAACTAAATTAAATGACTTGGATCCCTTCAACTTTGTGTAAATGGATGAAGTTACTCTCTTTTCCCCAGCAACACAACTAGGTGCACAATTAGGAGATCTTACACTTCAACATCCACTTCAAGGTTATGATACAGAGAGGCTAATCAAGTTACCTACATTCAAGTAATTAGATGAGGTCATTCATACCTTGTTAAGAAGATAAAACCAAGGGGCTATTAATTTATCCCAAGATATCACCATCTATATTAATGAATATACCATGGAGAGATCCACATAACTCTTGAATCATGGAAAATCCTTATTGACGTACAAGACCATCACACTACCAATTCATTCATTTGTTTGGGAAAAGTTTCCCACTAGGGTAGATAAAAGAACCCTAATTAACTCCATTGAGGATGTTCCAATGAACATTCTAGTATAGTGTATTATAAAGAGGTTTTGGTAGACAATGAAGCAATCCAAGAAAGGAGCAAAAGGAGTAATTGACATTATTTATTGTATGATACACCTAAATTAGAACTTCAATTGGCTTGAGTTTAATGCATCTGAGCTTACCACTAATATTAAAAAGGTACTTTCAAGTAGTTTACAAAATTTCCAATAGCAATTTTTTATTTTTTTTATTATGCTTCACCCAATCAATGTCCCTCTTAGGCCAAGTTAATGTTACTATGGATTTTTAGCCTACACTTCCCTCACAAGTATCACTAGGACTGAGACATGGAAATATTATGATTAGTTGGAATGGTTTGACACATGGTGGCTTGAGGCTCTGGATTTGATTAGGTTTCACCCTCAAACTCCATAATATGTCATGAAATATTTGAGGTAGCATGTATTAGTAACCAAGTTGTATAAATGTATTTAAATAAAGGTGCATATGTTGTCCATGCCAAATATAAACCCAATGTCCTTTTTCATCACAATGGTTAAAGCACAAACTAAATTATGGAGGTAAAGAGTCATAGTCATGAGGTTAATTAAGCCTATTCAAACCTTCCCTCCAAGTGTAAAATAACTTGGGTAAGACCAAGAATTACCATATCTAGTTGTCCAACATAGTCCTCACCACAATAGTCTACAACTTCCCCACAATAAGAAAAAGGTAACTATAAGGGACTTGTGTAGAAAGCCTCACCACCACTAACAAACCACAAAGATATAAAGGAAAATTAATTCTTGGTTAGATAACCCACATGTGCCAAGGATAGCTTGTCAGTATAATATCTCAATTTTAGGGGTTGATAAATGGGAAGTTATTCTATACATGATCAAAGACATTAGCCAAGAGGACTCTGATAAGGAGGAGAATGATTTTTTTTTAAGTAGTGCACACTTATCAAGTGTATAATAAGGTAAGAAGTGACCTTTTGGTTGACATTATGCAAGCCCCTCCCTCTATTATTATGGATATTGTAGGTCAAGAAGAAGTTGAACGTGAACTTGTAATAGAAATTCACCAAAAAGATCTAGAAGCTAATTCATCATCTATACAAATTATAGATCTACTTGAGAAAGGGAGCCTGGTATATTCAATAATTTTCAAACAACAAACTCATCATAAGGGAAATCCTTCAACCACATAAAATAATGTATGATATCTATTGGTTCCCAATTTTACACATCTCTAATTTCGCCTTGCACACTTGAATAAAATGGTAAACAATGGTGAGAAACCCACTATAATGTCATTGTAGATGAGGGAGGGTTTGGCATCAAGAATGGACTAGACTAAGAAAATCACTAAGAGGAACCTACAAAAGGTATGGTCAGCTCCTTGATACTTCTGACTCTACCTAAACTAATGTGGGAGGACCTATGGGATAACTTTCTCACATGGAGATATTTTACAATTTTATTTCCATGGTGATTATTGTCAAAAATAGACACAAATTTGACTCGAACATAACCAAACTTGCTCACTCCACCTGAGAAAGGTTGTCACATGAAATAATCAAATGTTCTAAGTCAGACACAAGCTACTAAATACATATATGAATATGTGATTGCAACCTTCATTGAAAAATAATCTTCAACACCATAGGGGTTGAATAAGAGATTATAATGATGGGATTTAAAGCATTAAATGCAAACACATGATAAATATACAATGTTTATACATTTTTAGATAAATAAAACTTTTATATATATAAATGGCATGTTATATGTAGGGTAGGATAGAGTAGGACAAATTAAGAGTTATAAAAAAGGGGAGAGTGTTGTGAGGAGATATTTAGTCAATATAGATTATTTCAACATTAATGACATCATCTATTGAAAATATGTAGAAAAATTCAAATGAAAACTAATGGAATTACAAGGAGGGATTTTCCTTTTCCTATTGAATCCATAAACCTAGGATGCCCTAAAAAATTATTTAGCAACATATTCTAAATACAATGCAAAAAGGGATTTATAATCCAAAAATAAACCCAAGATGTTAACCAATAATGAGTATAGAATAAGATATCCTATAAATAACATTTGCAAGACATATCAATGCACTTCATCTATATAAAATAGTAGAGAACCACATGCATTTTTATTAACTTAAAATAAAAATCACACATACATCAATTTTTCAAAACAATACCATGGGGATGAGCATGGTGGATTTGGTCCATATTAGGTAGGGGAGTCATATATACATGCTCTTAGAGCTTGCTAATGGTTGTACATCTGCAACCATCTTATCAATAAAGATAAAACACACATAGTGGTGATCCCAAAATGTGAAGAGCCTATACTAAGGAAAACATAGACCAACACTATGACCAACCAACCTCTAAAATAGAAGACAAGCCTATTGTTTATACATTTTCAATCCTTCCCAAATATTGGACCATGGGCTATAATTTTCAAAACTCACATAACAAACTTTTTCAGTCTTGCCAAGATGCTCCTATCTATGAAATACCTTTTGCTATGTCTATGATATTCATCAATTTTCAAGACAAATCATTGTTGAAACTACATTCAAAAAGAATGATGAGGACTTGCAACCACTTGGAGAACATAATTTGATCTTTTGGATAAAAAATACCTTTCACATGATCTTAGAAGGAGGATATTCAATTGAGGATCCAAACAAATTTTATCTTGATGTGGAACCATGTGAAGATCCCTTGATCACTCACTTGCATAATTGGAGGGAGAAAATCATTTGAAATCTAAAAAAAATTCTCCTCATATGTAACTTATTTGAAAATGCTTTCTTATTACTCAATTTCAAATCATGGATATTTTTAGACATCAATCTCTTCTTTGTGCATGATAAAGGGAAACCCCATTACCTATAATGATGGCTTAGGAGTGGATCTGATTGTGAAATAAACCAAAAATAATTTGATATCATGATTGAAAATATTTAATTTTGAATTGGAAGTCGGACATTATTTTTCTCCTCAAACCATTGCCACATCTATGAAATAGCCATCAATTTTATCTTTAAAAACAAAAATTACCACATATTGACACTTGGTGTTCTACCTTGGATCTAAATGAGCATCCACATAGCTCTAAGAGCAAGTAATGAATTCAGTGCAAATACTTATCACCTCCTCATGCAATCTTATAACTTTGAAAATTTGTTCCTAGCTCACACCGTTGGATCTTCATCTCTTGAGTACACATGACCTTTAGATCTTGCAATGAGATGCTTGAGCTATAACCTTGTGGCACATAGTTGAACCACCTATCCTTCAAAATTTTAGAATGGTCCTCTGATTTCTTAAAAGTGACCTTAAAAATTATTGAAAGTGTACTTCACCATCTAGACTTATTATTTGGACTTTTTTCTTGGGAGAAATGTTTGAAATAATTGGAGCTCTACTCCGTACCAATTTTTTTTAAATTACCTTTTGGGATTTTAAAAATATTATTCAAAATTTTTATTAAGGGCACCTTCCCTACAAAAATTCCCTTTAGACTTTATAAAAATTACTTTTTGGATTTGTGTGTCTTTTAGATCCATAATTATCCTTTAGACATTTAATAGACACCATTCAAGAATTTTTCAAGGGTAAAATATTTGAAATAAATAATCTGTCAGACATTTTATAAAGGCAAAATGGCCTTTCAAATGTCTATAAAATGTCCTTCAATATTTTTTAAGTGTCCTTCACCCTTTTAAAGTACCCTTCAATAATTTTTCAAGTGAAAAATACTTTAAGGAAATAATCCTTCAAACATTTTGTAAAATCAAAATGGCCCTTCAAGACTTTTGAAAAGCACCTTTGGCCAAAGGGAAAGTGACCTTATAATTCCTTTAGGATTTTTGTCTAGGAAAAATGCCCAAAGAGAAAGTACCCTTTAGAATTTTTACTGTCGATTTTTTTTTTAAACAAATGACCCAAAATCAATGAAATAGCCCTTTAGAACTTTTGTAAACACTTAGCCTCAAAGCGATATGACATTGAATTCCTTCAAAACTTTTGTAGCGAATAAAATGTTTAATGGAAATAAGTCTTTAAACTTTTTTATCTAAGATAAAAATTATGAATACCTATTTCTATCATACATTTTGTTCATATAAAAAGCCCAAATATTCTAAGGGAAAGAACACCTTCACTAAGCAAAGACAATATAAAGGATTTAGCAAATTATGTAGATTAACTTGACCTTCAAAAGGAATACATGGAGACATAAATCTGGATAAGGACATAAACCTTGATACAAACAAGGGCCGAATTTCTCTAGTGTAATTTTGGGCACTAACACTAGCTCTTTCTCGAAGATGCATACCCCCTACAGGTGTGCAAACAACCACATAATACTAGAACAGGTGTCAATCTATTGGGATATGAAGTCAAGACTTAAAAAAAATGTAGTAGACACTCATGAAGGTTCAAAAAAATATGGTAGACTTAACAAAAAGATACTGGGAATATATGAAGATTAACACACAATAAAAGGAAAAGAAATTGTACAAATAGGACCCAAAAAAAAGGGGCAATAAAGAAATGACACAACAAAAGGGTAAAACTATACACTATGTAATATGGTACATAGATTACAAAATTAGTTGAGAAAATGCTTTGGATACTTGTCATTATTTGGAAACTCTAAAAATTTTCCATCCCATAATCTCTTTAACGTTTCTAGTAGATTGGCAACTGAGATGTAGTAGATCCATCTCTGTAATTGATTGATGTTACTATTTCTAGGGTGTTATAGGATGACATATTGAAGCAAATCCTCTTTACATGCTCTCAAGTTAAGATAAGACCAATACAATAGATTTTGGTAATCCTTTAGTAGTTTTAAATAAACATACTTCTTAGATGCAATCATGTGAGTACCAAGTAAGAGTGCATCAAGATCAACAATGTTAATTGTGCACTTAAAATACTGCTTAGAAGAAGACTGAAAGATTTCATCCTTGGGGGCATAACAGATGACCCCATCCTCATTTAATGACATTCTCCAAACAACACCTTCATTTTCAAACCCAACATCAAGAACAACTAGTTTTTCAATAATGTCCACATTCCCAATGGACTCACCCAATTCTACATCCATGTCCAACACTTCTATTAGAGCATATTCTTGATCTTCAATTACATCATTATTGGGTAACTCATATGCTTGTGTTTCACTATCATCACAAGAAAAATTATACGTCAGGACTCTCTTGACCACACTCCAAAATTGTTGTGTAGTTGTATGAAACACGATTTTTATGGAGGTAGAAAACTCACCTGAGAAGTCTTGACAATTGAACATGAAAATCTCATATTCAAGTGATGCATACTCAGGTTCATCTAAATATTCATCACTTGGTTTAGTAGTATCACATGGGGGATAGAAGTTTAAGCACCTATCATGCCAATCAATGTCAAGATCAAAATCCACATCATTTACTTTGGCACTTAATAGATCAAGCACTTCCATTCTGACCTCTAAACTTGTCTCCTTCATCTTTGATGCAAACATAGTGGTGAGACAAGTTTTTAATGATTCACCTTTGAAGGATGATCTCAATCCTTCCATATTTTCAAACAATAAAAAGAATACTCAAAATTGAAAGTTAGATATTCAAAATAAGAATTGATCTTCCTTGAATCTAGAAAATTAAATTGAAGTCACCACTAGAATCAACATTCTAGAATTTAACAATTAGCAAACTATTGTGATACATGCTGAAAATAAACTTTTTGAAGCTAAATGAGATAAAGAGAAAAGACATTAAAATTTTCAAAATTATTTTGAAAAAGGAAAAGACACCTTCCAATACATAATATTTTTTATCTCTTTGTAACAAATGTAGTAGAATTCAATTATCAAGCCTCAATAAATCTTGGCATGTCCCTAGTGGAGTGATGTGGTATTGACAGCCATGATAGTCTGACTATAGAAAATAACAAAGCAAAGAACCATCAAATTTACAATAATTATAGCTGCATCTCTCTGTAAGAGTCTTCAACAACGCAAGTGCCAAGGCTGTCTTTTTTGTTCCCAAAAAATGGTGCCAAAAGAGTGTTAGTTCTTAGTTGTACACCTCTCTAATCTAGCCTTACACACTTGAATAAAATGGCAAACAATGATGATAAACCCACTAGAATGTTGTCATATTTTGGGGAGGGTTTGGCATCTAGAATGGACTAGAATGAGAAAATGACTAGAAGCAGCTAAAAAGGGTATGGTCAGCTCCCTGTTACTTTTGGTTCTACCTAAATCAAGATGAGAGGACCTATGGAGTAGTTTTATCACATGGAGAGATTCTATAATTCAATCTCCATGGGGATTATTGGAAAAAAGAGACATAAATCTAACTAGAACACAACCAAACTTACTCCACTCAAGAAGGGTTGTCACATGGAATGAGCAAATTTTGTAAGTCAAACACAAGCTAATAAAGATAGATATGAATATGTGATTGCAAACTTCATCTGAAAAAAATCTTCAACACCATAGGGGTTGAAAAAGAGATTGAAATACTAGGATTTAAAGCACAAAATGTAGACACATGTTAAATATACAATGTTTATGCATTTTTATGAAAATAAGACTTTTAGATACATAAAGGTTGTGTTATATGTAGGGCAGGATAGAGTAAGACAATTTGATAGTTATAAAAAGGGGAGAGTGGTTTGACAGAGGTCTTTAGTCATAAAAGGATTATTTCAACATTCATGACATCATCTATTGTAAATATGTAGAAAAACTCAAATTCAAGCTAATGGAATTATAAGGAGGGATTTGCCTTTTCTTATTAAATATATAAACCTAGGGTGCCCTAACAAGTTATTCAATAACATACTCCAAATATAATGCAAAAATGGATTTATAATCCAAAACTAAACCCAAAATGATATCCATTAATGAACATAGAATATGATATTGTATCAACAACATTTACAAGACATATCACTACACTTCATCAATATAAAATGGCAAAGAACCACATGCATTTTTATTAACTTGAATTAAAAATCATATATACAGCAATGTTTCAAAATGTTGCCATGGGGACAAGCATGATGGATTTGCTCCATATTGGGCAAGGGAGTCATATAGACATTATCTCAAATCTTAGTAATGGTTGTACAACTACAACCACCTTAGCAAGAGAGATAAAACTCACATAGTAGTGATCCTAAAATTTGAGGAGCCTATACTAAGGAAAACATAGACCAACACTATTACCAACTAACCTCTAAAATAGAAGACAAGCCTTCTCTTTATACATTTTTAATTATTCCCAAATATGGGACCATGGGATATAATTTTCAAAAATTGCATATTGAAATTTTCTAGTCCCATCGAGATGCTCCTAGTTGGAAAATACCTTTTGATATGCCTATGATATTCATTGATTTTTAAGACAAATCATTATTCCAACTACCTTCACAAAGAATGATGAGGACTTGCAACCACCTAGAGCACATTATTTGATATTTTGGTTTAAAAATGCCTTTCACATGATTCTAGAAGGAGGATATTTGCTTAAGGAGCCAAACTGATTTTGTCTTGATGTGGAACCACCTAAATATCCCTTGATCACTCAATTACACAGTTGGTGGGAGAAAATTATTTGAAAACCAAAACAATTTTGTCCTCATTTACAACTTATTTGAAAATGATTTCCTATTATTCAATTTCAAATAATGGACATTTTTTAACATGAATCTCTTCTTTGTGCATGCTAAAGGGAAAGATCATTACCTGCAATGATGGCTCAGGAGTGGATCCAATTGTGATATGAACCTAAAATGATCTATGATCATGATTGGAAATATTCACATCTAAATTGGTAGTTAGAAATTATGTTATTCCTTGAACCATTACCACATTTATGAAATAACCATCAGTTTTGACTTTGAAAACATAGCTTACCACATATTAACATTTGGCATTCCACCTTGGATCTAACTAGGAATCTGCATAGCTCTAAGAGAAACCAATGGCTCTAGTCTAGACACTTGTCAAATCCTCATGAAATATTATCCCTTTGAAAAGTCTATCCTAACTCACACCATTGGATCATCTCCCAAGCACACATAATCTATAGATATTTCAATGAGATGCTTGAGATATAACCCTATGGCATGTAGCTATGCCACCTATCATTTTTGTATTTACCCATAAGATATCTAATGTTTCAACCATGGCTTCACACCATCAAGTCTAGTCAAGAAAGAAATTATACTCCATCAAATCATTATTTGAGGGATGGAGTGTGATTGGAAACTACCTCTTCCTTAGCCTTGAGGATATGCCACTTGGTATCACTATGGGATTCCTAAATCTTTTTGACTATTTAGCCTTGATTTTACATCATCAGATCATCTCACTCTAAATAAACACATGCTTTTAGATCTACCCCATTTTAAAATAAATGGATACTTCTTGGGGTTTAAAAATGATACTCACATGACCATCATGAATATTTGAATCCCAATGGCTAGTTTTTGTAGCTTAAATTTGATGTCTGCATGCCAGTCAAAAAATGTCCATGAGACCATCACCTATAATTTGGAAATATTCTTTCAAGAACTTTGTTCCATGGAAATTTTGTCTAAGTCTTTGCCTTTGGCCTCCCTATTTTCTTCAGCACTATTCTCCCACAAGAAATGTGTCCAAGCAATTCTCTCGAAGGAATTAAACTTATACACTTTTGCCAAAATAATTCAACACTTAGTTCTTTTTCCTTTGTTGGGATAATTGTTTAGAATAATTTATTTTAATTAATTTCCTTGTATAAATTGGCATTAGTACTTATCCTAAAGAAATACAATTCCTTTAGACTCTTTGCTTAGGAAAAATGTAATAAGGAAATAGACCTCTACCCCGTAATAATTTTGTTGAAAGAATCTTTTAGGTCCTTGAGCATACCCTTTGGAATTTTTTCTAAGGGCATCTTCCCTACAAAAATGTCCTTCATACTTTTGGAATGGTCTTTTGATCTCTTAAAAATTCCCTTTGAAAATATTAAAAGTGTCCTTCACCATCTAGACTTATCCTTTGGACTTTTTGCTTAGGTAAAAAGTTTGAAGGAAATGGACATCTGCTCTACAATAATTTTACTGAAAGTACCTTTTGGGATTTTGAAAATATCCTTAAGATTATTTGTTAAGGGCACCTACCCTACAAAAATGCCCTTCAAATTTTCCAAAAGTGTTCTTTGGGATTTGTGTATATGTGCTCTAGATCCAAAATTATCCTTCAAACATTTTGTAGACACCCCTTGGGAATTTTGGAAGGGAAAAATGCCTGAAGGAAATAATCCTTCAAACATTTTAGAAAGGCAAAATTTCCCTTTAAAAGTCTACAAAATTTTCTTCAAGATTTTTGTAAGTGTCTTTCACCTTTGAATTTACCCTTTGGGAATTTTGAAAGGGAAAAATGTGTGAAGGAAATAATCCTTCAAACATTTTTCAAAGGAAAAGTGGCCCTTTGAGACTTTTATAAAGTACCATTGGCTGAAACAAATGACCTTATAATTCCTTTGATCTTTTTGATTGGGTAAATTCCCAAAGGGCAAGTGCCCATTGGATTTTTTTCCATGGAAAAAAAGTCTAAAAAAAATGACCTGAAACCAATGAAATAACCCTTTGGAAATTTGGTAAACACTTAGCTTGAAAGTGATAAGACATTGAATTCCTTCAAAACTTTTGTAGTAGATAAAATGTCTGATGGAAATAAGTCTTCAAACTTTTTATCCAAGACAAAAAGTTCAAAGATATATTTCCATCAGACATTATGTTCATGAAAAAGGCTCAAAAATTCTTAGGGAAGGAATAACTTCACAAAGCAAAGATAAGACAAAGGACTTATAAAATTATGTACATTAACTTGACCTTCCAAAAAAATAGATGGAGATATAAATTTGGCTAAGGACATAAACCATGATATAGATAAGGGCCAAATTTCTCTAGATAAGGACTAAAAATATATTTTGGAGAACCAACCAAAATAAGTAGTTCCCATAAGGTGAATTTTAGGGGCATGAGGAGACACAAGGATACACTTGTCCCTTTGGTAGAGTTGATAAAGATTTTTATGCATAGATGTGTTGTTATCGAATCTAAATATTTAGAGCACTCATAATATGATATGAAAATAAATGATGTATATGTAATTGATGGATCTTCAAATACCACTGTGTTGGATCGAGCATAAGGAATGGATGTTATGTAGGATACCCCATATCATGATGATGAGGCTATGAAGAAATAAAAGAGGAAAAAGAGAAAATTAGAGAACAAAAAGAATAAAGATTCCATAAAACAAGTAGCTATGTAGGACACCCAATGTGCACAATAGGAACAATAAAAATAGTGAGCCAAGGAGGAATAACAATAAAATAATTTTGAAGAAGCTAAGGTCAAAAAAAATAAGGTCGAAGAAGCTCAGGCAAAGAGAAATAAAGTTGAGGAAGTAGAAGTTGAAAGGAAGAGAAGGGAGTATGAAGAGGTAGTATGCAAGTATGAAAAAGTATAAACTACGTATATATAAAATAAAACACAAAAAAAGGTGTGAGAGAAATATGCCAAAGAATAGTGCCAAAGTGAGGAGGAATCCAAATATGAAGTAGAGGTGAAAGTTGCTAAGATAAAAGCTAAAGCTATTGTCAAAGCTAAAGTGGAGGCTGACGCTAAAGCTAAGGCTAAGGTAGATGCAAAGGATGAATTTTTGAATAGATCCAAGACTAATGAGGTAGCCTAAATTCATGTTGAGGTTACAACCAAGGCTCAAGATGAGGAAAAAGTACAATTACAACACATAGAGGCATAGATTATGAAAGAAAAGGAAACTAAGGAAAATGCAAAAGTAGAACATGTAGCATCCTACAAGTATGTGACCCAATTAGATGCATTAGAGGATACTTAAATATTAAATTCTCTCCCTTCTACCCAATGGTTTTGGGATATCCATAAAACATTATCTTTTTACAACACTTTCTTGCTTCTATTGGCTCAATTTATGCCATCTCTTGCCACAGTTAAAATCACATCCACCACACTTTCCTCCACTTCTATGGACATGTCTTTGGATGTTTTAAGTTACCATTACCCAAGTAATTTGAAGGATCATATACATTACAAAAATCCATTATGCAAAAATATTCATACTTTGAACATATTATATTTTAACTATGCAAGGAGAAAGCAAAAACACAAAATCAAATTGCTAAGGTTAAGCAACTCATCAATACTACTTGTCCAACTCTAGTTATGCAAGTTCTTAGTGATCAAGTAATGTTTGAGGATAATCAAATCACTATGTTATTGACTTAGCTAACAAAGGATCGAGTGATTTCACATAAACTATGTACCCAAGGGTAGGCTATCCACACTGAAACAAAAGGCATTTAAGAACTACTAGAGGAATATGTATAGGTCCTATGTACTACTATACATTAGGATAAACAAACAGCATAAATAATTATTGATTGGAGGTAAAACCTTGATAAATCCTTAGATTCTATGAAACTAAAGTTCATAATGGTGGGTAAACCTAGATTTGTAATAAGTGATTGAATGGCTACTAGAGAAACACTAAATGATGAATTTAAACAATTTTTAGACTCTAGGGATTCTGTGATGATGAATTTATAGGTTTTGTATAATGAGACAATGTGCAACACATTTATGGCTATTCAATCCCAAAGGACTGTAGATAGGTTGGATGATATTGTGTTAGATATCCATCTTAAACTATCAAATGCTAGAGACTTCCTTATCATCATAGAAGAATAAAATGTGCACAATTTGATGGTCATTTAGATTCCACTACACATTTTTCTTACCATGGTGTTGGAAGTACTTGATAATTGTAAAAATCTCAAGCATGAACTCTTAGAGGTTGAACTAGCTATTTTGCATATCATAGATGAACCTAAGTTCATTCCATTGTAGGAGATTTAAGTAATTTTTTAGAAGAGAAAGCTATATACAAAGGTGCAATCTAGGTAGCCACAACTAACTAGCCAAACTTTGGTACCAACTTCATAGTATGTGAATGTGAAGTTCAAGTTTTATAGTTTAATAAAAAAATATACTTAGTAACATAGTCATAAGAATTTATAGTAGGGCCAAGTTAGTGGAAAAACCCAAACCTAGATGGGCATATAGTTAAGCGAGTCTATGAAAAACAATAAAGGGTGGTAGGAAATTACGCTACTTAGTTAAAAACCTAAAAGGGTGGATAAGTATTGTGTAAAGGGTTTAAACTAGTAAATGACACCTGGAGAAATTACTACCATTTTTGTGGAAGGTTAATTTTTTCCATCTTTAGCCAAGATCATATTTTAGATTTTTTCTTTGGATGAAACAAAATTTTAAGTCTAGGAAAGTGTTGGATGTGAAGTAAGGCCTCAGAAAATTAAAATACTATAATTGATAGACACATGTGCATAGGGTATCATTTTGTCATCTATATGATTTTTTTGATGTCTTCAGCCTTGTTATCTAAGTGATATATATATATATATATATATATATATATATATATATATATATATATATAATAGAAGACTCTTTTCTTTTTTTAGGATGGAAAGCTATAATGTGAAGAGATAAAACCATGTAAAAAGATATAAATAGTGATCTAATGTAATGGAATATGGTTCTAATATGTGATAGAGATTAATAGACTAGCTTTGTTATGGTTTTCCTAAGATTTTTTTTTGTATACCTAGTGTGCAGTGTTTACGCTATTTTATTTTAGATTGTTCTATCTTGTATTATGTTATTTATGTTCCAAAATTATTAATGCCATGTTAGTTTATATTTATATTTTCTATTATGTATAAACTTTAAGATTCTATAAATTCATTCATGCTATTATTATTATTATTTTACAATTATTGTTGTGCAAGTTATCCCTATAATTTGCATGTTCTCGAGAATTTTCAATAAACTTTACTAACATTCCTTCAACATGCACATGATTGGAATTTTATTTCAAGGTATCTCTAAGGAGATACTTTGAAGGGATTTTTAGTTCCTTTGAGTGTACCTTAATTCATTTGTTAAATATATAAACTATCTCATAGGAGATATTTTCAAACATGCATTAGGGTGCCCTTGAAGGAACTACAAGTTCTTTCAAGGTATATTCGAAGATATACATTGAAATATATTATAGTACCTTTAATGGATGTCATAGAAAATACCTTGAAAATTCACATGATTGGAATTATCTTTCAAGATATCATTCATGAGATACCTTGGAGGGCCTTGTAATACCTTCAATGGTAACTCTATGCATGTTTGAAAAGTATCTCTTAGGAGATGCCTTCAAGGTATCCATGAAGGTACTAAAATTCCCTTCAAGGTATATTCTAGGAAATACCTTGAAGGGTCTTGTATTACTTTCAAGGGTTTTCTTAGTAGGTAGAGATACCTTGGAGGGCCTTGTAATAACTTTAAAGATACCTTTATGCATGTGTGAAAGGTATATTTTAGGAGATACCTTCAAGGTAGATACAGATCCATTGGAGGGTGTTGTAGTACCTTCAAGGACACCTTTATGCATTTTTTAAAGGTATCTCTTAGGATATACCTTTAAGGTAGCCTTGAAGGTACTACAATGCCCTTCAAGGTATCTTCTAGGAGATACCTTGAAGGGTGTTGTAGTACCTTAAAGGGTTCTCCTAGTATATATAGATACCTTGGAGGGCCTTGTAATACCTTTGAGGATACATTTATGCATGTTTTAAAGGTTTTAGCCTTGAAGGTACTACAATGCCCTTCAAGGTATCTTCTAGGAGAAACCTTGAAGGGTATTGTAGTATCTTAAAGGGTTTTCCTATTAGACACTATTGTACCCAACATCTCCCTTTTCTTATTAAAGAAATGAGGACTCAATTTTAAATTTTAGCCTGGGTTGTTGAACCTTTATTCTATTTGTCAAAAAAAATTTCTAATCAGTTTGTTTTTTAGCCTTTATAGTTAAAAGAACAAATCATGGTATTATACATTTTATGGACTAAATTTATTAATGCACACAACTATAATTTTATTTCAATCTATCTCCTAGGAGATACCTCGAAGGGCCTTGGAATACCTTCCATGTTGATTGAAAAGGTCCTTGTAAGGTATTTGATATAACTATGGCACCCTTTTATTTGATGAAAACCCTAATGCCAGCTGAAATTTAAGAGATAACTTCAAGGTATCCTTGAAGGTATTATAATGCCCTTCAAGGTATATTATAGGAGATAACTTGAAGGATTTTTTATTACCTTCAAGGGTTATTATAGTATATAGAGATACCTTGGAGGGACTTGTAACACCTTCAAGGATACCTTATGCATGTTTGAAAAGTATCTCTTAAGAGATAACTTTAAGGTAGTCTTGAAGGTACTACAATGCCATTCATATTATATTCTAGGATATAGCTTGAAGGTTCTTGTAGTACCTTAAAGCATTCTCCTAGTAGTTACCTTGAACATGTATATGATTGGAATTTTATTTCAAAGTATCTCCTAGGGGATTACCTTGAAGGGCCTTGTAGTAATTTCAAAGGGTCTCCTCATAGATACCTTGAACATGCACAAATTTGGAATTTTATTTCAAGACACTTTGTAATAGGTACCTTGAACATACACATGATTGGAATTTTTATTTCAAGGTATCTCTTAAGATATACATTGAACATTCACATGATTGGAATTTTATTTTGAGGTATCTCCTTGAAGATACCTTGAACATGCACATGATTGGAATTTTATTTCAAGGTATCTCCTAAGAGATACCTCAAATCACCTTGGAGTACCTTCCATGTTGACTAAAAAGGTCCTTATAAAGGATTTGATATAACCATGGTACTTTTTTATTTGGTAATAACCCTGATGCTAGCTCAATTTTAAGAGATACCTTCAAGGTAGCCTTAAAGGTACTATAATTCCTTTCAAGGTATCTTCTAGGAAATAACCTGAATGATCCTTTAATACCTCTAAGGTTTCTCCTAGTAGATATAAATACCTTAGAGGGCCTTGTAATATCTTCAAGGATACGTTTATGCATGTTTGAAAGGTATATCTTAAGAGATACCTTCAATGTAGCCTTGAAGGTACTACAATGCCCTTCAAGGTATATTATAGGAGATATCTTGAAGGGTCTTGTAGTACCTTCAATGGTTCTCCTAGTAGATATCTTGAACATGCACATGATTGATATTTTCTTTCAAAGTATTTCCTAGTGGATTTCCTTGAAGGGCCTTGTATTAATTTCAAAGGGTCTCCTCATAGATACCTTGAACATGCACACAATTGGAATTTTATTTCAAGGTACTTCTTAAGATATACATTGAACATACACATGATTATAATTTTTATTTTAATGTATCTCCTAGGAGGTACATTGAACATGCACATGATTGGAATTTTCTTGCAAGGTATCTCCTAAGAGATACCTTAAACATGCACATGATTGGAATTTTCTCGCAAGGTATCTCCTAATATCTACCTTGAAGTGGAGGCTTGGAATACCTTCCATGTTTATTGAAAATTTACTTGTAATGGATTTGATATACCATGGCACCTTTTTATTTGATAAGAACCCTAATGTCAGTTCAACTTTAATGACATGTGATAGTGTCACATGTATTGGTGACTTAGTTGCATAAGTTTTTGACTTTTTCACATGTTTACACCTTTGAAAAATAGAGTAAAAATGTGATCTAATAGGATTTTTATACTTGTCACCCAGTCACATCATTCCATATTATGAAGAAGTTACAAAGTTTATGATCCCACGACTCAATCAGAACGCTCAACATAGCATTGGATCTTAGCCTTCTAAGGTTTATATTATTTTCTAATTCTCATGATATTACAATCCTATTGCATCATGTCACTTGGCACTTGATCTTGCCCCAATGTCAAGATTAAATATTTGAATTTAATAATACAAATATTACATGAAAATATGAAACTTGTCAATAAGTCAATTAATCTTAGGTAGCCAGATGTGATGTGGAAGCCACATGACATTTGGGAGCAATGGGATGAAGACACATGGACCCATATCTCATGACAATAATATAATCAAATGATGCCATGAAACCCAATTACTAAATGATCAAATTAAAATGTGACACTTGGTAAAGTGAAACAACATTTGGGTCCATTAAAATTTTCATATAACAAAGCCACACAATAACGTAAGCCAATAAAAACTTGACACTTGGTAAACCAACAAAATTTTTAAGGCCATGCTAATCTAAGGATGAAAGAGGTCGATTCATGTGACAATTGAAGATGAGTGATCCAATAGAAGGGAAATACATGGAAATGTATCATAATGGATGGGTCCACCAAGAGTTTTACGTAATACAACTATGTAATAGAATGACCAATGAAAGCCTACCACTTGGTAAGCTAGCAAGGGTCCCAAGACCACATCAAACCTATACAAGATGGTTCAAGCTGGGAAACATTAAAAGGAGGTGTAATCCAATCTGAATATGCCACGTGATAAAATATCATGTAATCCATTTGAATATCCCAATATCTAAATTAAAATATTGGAATGCATGAAGAGACACCAAGTGTCAGGCATAAGTCAAGTATGATACCTAAAGGACACATTTCTATCCATGAGCACTGGTTGTTGGTATGAGTTAAATGCTAATGGAGGCTCATTTTGTTAATTATAAATCTAAGTCACCTCAATAGAAGGTCAATCCTATAATGAGAAGACATGTGGATAAACTAAGATCAATGATTGGACAATTCCCAAAAGTGAATTTTTGAAGCCATCAGAACAAAATCAATGAGCCACCTTGGATTTATGTCAAAGCAAATAAAATATACTTACCATTTATGGCCCTTAACTTGTAACTCAAATTTTTTATAAAAATCTAAGATTTAAAAATCTAAATCTTAGCATTCACCATTACTATCTATTAAAAACTCCAAATTACTCTGTATCATTTGATATCTAGGAAATCTAAAAGCTCATCAATAAAAAATTAGAAGTCATGGCTGAAGTAGGAGCATTTAGAGTTACCAATATAGAATAAATCCCATTCTTATATTCCTATGGAACAAACACAATCTTTTGAGACACCAACTTTAATGCAATTACATTGGCCATAGATGACAAACACTACAATGGCTTATTCTACCATGTGGAGAGGATGAAAGACCAGGATAGTGATGAAAAGGAAGCTCCAAATGTTATAGAGTAAAATTATAACATATTGGTGACTAATTCTATAGGATTACACAAATCTACATCTAATCTAGAGGTTATCCCATGTGTGGAATTAGTCCACCAATTTTTTTTCACTCCAAGTGTGTGGATCACATGATCAAATATTTTAACTTCGATAATGATATCACTTATATAGATGGATTAGCCTTTAAATCCTATTATGAATTTTCAAATCCTAAAATTATCTACAACCAAGACATTGTGATCAAATGGATAAATTCACACATTATCAAAGAAGTCTTGAGAAGCTAGGAAGAGACCCAAAGAGGTTTATCTACAAGTCTAGAAAAATTAGATTCCCATTACCCAATTTAGAAAAAGGGTGATAATGGGGATGGAAATTATAAATATATTGTATGGAGTATAAGACACTAAACATGTGGATGAGAATAGGGTTCCACTACTATCTATGATTATAGATGAATCCATGACCCCTCCCCTTGAGGAGATCATCTCCTGTAATTGGTTACCAAAATCAAGAAGACCATGGCCAACCAAGGAAATCATTTATATATGATGTCATACTTGGTTGACACCATATTTTCCACTCTCAATCTCCATAAGTTTACAAATTGGAACCTAAACATGAGATGGACCATCCCCCATGTCTTCACAAAGGTTAGAATTTATAAATATAGGTAGGAAATGTGGGGTATTGTTGAGCAGTTTTAGTTGATTATATGCAAAGCCATCCATGAAATAAATATCTATACGCTATCAATAGAGATTAGGGAAAACCTTAGCACATTGGGAGCCTACTATTACTACCCAAATTAAATTTTAATCAAAGTTGAGGGAATTAGGATAGTCTCATTTATATTGCCTAGCTAGTGCCAAACAAATTGGTTGAGCAGGAGATTGCCTTCTAGCTACACATAAGAGTAAATGGACTATGAAAAATTAAGAAAATGGGCTCAGTCTACCCCCAATTAGTCAACATCAGTTGATTAAAAATTCAAACTTAGAACTCATTATAGCTATTTCCAAACATAGGTCTAATTTCAATCTATAGAAAGATACTGATAGGAAATGGAACCCTGCACACTTAACATTTGATCATTAAATCAGACATAGGGAAAATCTTAGTATCACATATCATAATGAACCTAAGGATGAAGACTAATTATAAATTAATGTAATTGATAAAGAATAATTCAAGTAGAGGATAGAGGCTACTGGGATAAAGCAAGTGAAATCAAGACTATATGGTGCAAGGTTTTTTTAGGTAGTTGAGCACTTGATACTCAAGAAAGAATGTTAACATATCCTATCCATACTCTTATTATTGAATAAGAAGGATCATATGAATTGAAACTCAATTAAATAATAATCTAAGCATTGTTTCCTACTTTAGATAAAGGAGGGACTGGTGTTGGGAAATAAGTTGGGTAGGCTTCCACCTTAGGGGTCCCATCTGACATCACATCCTAGGTATAAAGTTATACTACAACAAAGGTAACACATTCAATAGGAATAATAGTAGCTCATACTATGGAAACTTCAAGGTCAACATCACCTCCCCTTCTTCATATTGGAGAAGGAATGAGTGCTATAGGTTAAGAACTTATTTCTTTATGTATATAAATAATATCTTCAAATTTTATCAAATACTAACATTTTACATCTTGCACAAACTTGTTGAGACTCAATCTCTCTAAGTGGATACCCTAAGGGGTGCACAAGGAAAGGGGTGGGTATACCTTTTGTGATTCACAATATTTTTGTCCCTTATTTCCACATTATTAATAAGCCAACTAGATCTTAAAACCATTACCTAAGATATTACTCCTCCCTTACACACTCCTCCAATCTTTTTCCTCTTTTCATCCCTCTTTTCCTCACCTTAATTCCCATTTTCCAGTTGAATGTACTAGGTCAATTAAGTTAACCCTGTATAATTTTCAACCTATGATTACTATATAGGGTGAACTAGGTCAACCCTATATTATTTTTGGGTATTTTCACTTGAGAGATTTGTTAACCCTTTGGCTGACATAGCTTGGGACCTAGTGACTTATCTCTTGAAAACATACAGGGTCAACTAGGTCAACCTCACACAAATAACATATTTAGAAGGATTTAGGGTGAGATAAAGCTATAAATACAAGATAATCTCATCATTATTTAAATATTCAATCAATATTTATTATTCACTTGTGCTTATTTATAATATATTGTTCCATCATCCTACTTGAGGAGTCTTAGCTTAGGGTTTCAACTTAGAGAATCTAGTCTTACAGATAAGTCTTAGATTCTTTAGACTTTATTATTTATACTTAAAAACAAAAAAAAACTCTTATGAATCCCCTTTGGCCAAGGGAGAGATTGAGTCTTGATGGGTTCACATTCAAGTAAGTATATTCTAACTTTTTTCTCCTCTCTTTAGTAGATAAAAGTAGCATAAGTATTGGCTTGAATAATATTACTCTTCTTATTCTATTAATTAGGGTCTTAATCATACTTGAATTGATTGAGATTATATTAGTCATGTTTTTATTTCTTTAATAACCCCTTTTATTGTGCCACAAGATTTGGTGTGCACTAGATTAGATTTAATTTTTTGTTTATTATAATAGAGTGAACATTAAACCTAGGAATCTTTTAGGGTTGTTGCATGATTGTGTTAGATTGTAGGATTTTGAACCCTTCTTATCATGTTGTATTGTGACAATTTACCCCCTAATTAGGTCTAGTAGATCCCCATATTTGTCATGTTCCTACTTAACAAATGTATCCCTAATCATAAGTGTGGGTATGTTCTATCTTCTCCAAGCCATGATTGATTTATAAACATGATGCATTTTTGATTACATACATTATAGTGAACTAGATGTAAATTAAACCTTGTAGTATTTATTCATCTTATTTCATTTCATTCATTCTTGAATTATTATTTTTATCATATATTTTCCATATTAGATCGACTTTATGAACCCAATATCTAACTTATGTATGTAGAATCTCAGGTACAAGCTACTAGACCAATCATGTTGACTTAGTATAGTTTTTTATATTTCTAGACATCTAATAAAGACTAATAGGTCAAACTAGTTAACCTAGTAATTTTGTAGACATCAGGTTCAACATACTAGGTTGACCCAGTCAATCCTATACATTTCAGGTACTCAGCAACAAGTTTTTGTAAAGCTTGATTGACCTAGTTAACAAAATTTATAAGCATATATCAAGGTTATTGAATAAAAATATTCATTATTTTCACATCTGATCCACTAAGGTTCCTTTATATCTCCCTATCTCTTTATTTAACTCTTCAATTTTATAGTTTGAAGTCTTTAAAATTTCCCTTGCACAATCAACTTGATCAACCCTGTCAACCTAGTTCTATGTTCTATGTGTTGTCTAGATAACTAGATTGACTTTGTGGACCCTATCTATTTTTATACCTTTCTTCTGTAGTAAAATTTTAACCTTGCTCTATATATTATGCATATATTATTGACCATATCAACATTGTACCTTATTTCAAAGTTGGAATTAATCTTATATGCTAGTAATTAGCTCACACTTTCTTTTTTTGTTGCTTGCATGCTTAGAATATATAACATAGATCAATTAGGTGGATTTCAATTGATCATTTAGTCTCACTATTTTATATTTTATGCACAAACAAAAATATCACAAAATCTAAACAAGCATTTTAACATTTGTCTACCCAAGGCCAACCTACTTGGATTTCATCATGAAGGAGGAAGCCGACTTAATACTTTGGTCAAGTATAAAACATGTTTAATGGTATATTATAGATAATCACCCAACACCGATATTTATGTGGTGTGTGAAGTGAGGGGGTAGGCCCCAATGCCAAGCCTATATCATTACCACTATAGTCCCTTTAAAAACAAACTACCTGAAACCATCTTTAGATTGCCATTCTAGTTCCTTGCTTACAGCCAACTTCCCATCACATTTAAAATCATATCTTAATAATATAATGAACATTAATGTTGACCAATTAATTATTTATTTAATTTTTAAGTTAATTTATTTATCTGTATTCGATTGTATTTTGTATTACAAAAACTTACATTAACCAACGTTGGTGCGAGGTTTTGTGTTGCATGCTTCAATTGGATTGACCAATGTTAATCCAATTGACTATTTATTTAATTTAATTTATTTCTTTTCAAATTTATTTCAAAATTTATCTTGTTTTATTTTTCAACCTATTATAGGCTTCTTAACTTTCCCTATCTATTGTATTGGGTCAACCCAATCGATCCTATTTTTTTTCAATCTTTGTTCACTATATTGGATCGACCTAGTTAACCCTATATTATTTTCATACTTTTTTTTCCATTTTCCAATATATATTCACTATAATATATCAACCTAATTGACCTTGTCCTATTTACATGCCCTGATGTTTGTGCTAGGTCAACCCAATTAACACTATACTACTTTTTTCCTTTCCTATTTATCAATCTATTTCTCTATCTTTCCTTATTTGCTTTATATTTATCTCCCTTGAGTCATAATTAAGTCTCCTATCATAATCTTATTGGATAGATTAAATCCATTTATATACTATATGGGATGTTCATTTATCCCTCTCTTTTCCTCCTAAGAGAATCATCACTCTTGGGGCATGTCTTCTCCTCCTTCATCAATGAACTAAAATATGGCGCAAATAACACCTCAAGATGAAGTTTATGGATCCAATAATTTATATACTTACCAATAAAACTCTCATATTCAAAAATCTTCAAACTAACATGGGAGAAATTGATACAAGTTTACTTAAGAATCCCAGGAGTAATCTTTCTTTTAGCAATCCTCCCCTTAACACCAACTTACAGAATGATCCTACCAACACCAACTCTCCTAATGATAAAAACCAACTTTTAGCCCAAATTAACACAATTAAAAATTATAACACCAACCAAATGATGCAACTTCAACAACATTTAATCAATGTGGCTAATCAACCTCCAACTATGCATCCTCAAGCTAATTCGAATTTCATTCATCCACCTCTTTGGGATGCCTCAATTAATGCTATTTCTCAACCCATAATGAATAATAAGATGCTTCAAACTATTAAAAATGAGCCTTTATCCCCCTTCATTATATACATTAGTATTGGTAATATATTTCTAACTATCAAATATGATGGGACTAAAGACCATGCCTCATTTCTCAAAGCCTTTAACAACCATTACAAATAATGGATCCAAACTAATACCTTCACCACAACTAAACTCTTATTAAAAAAATTCAATGATGATGTATTAAAATGGTATAATTAGTGTCCCCTAGCATTCTATTTGGTAACATGAAGATTTTGTTAATTCTTTGGTTAAAGAGTTTCAACACAATGATCTTCCTGAAAATTGACTTAGCCACTTCATCAATACTAAGCAATCTCCCACTTAATCAACTCATGACTTTATAAAAAAAATGGAAATCATTGACCCATAAATCTAACCATAACATGACTTATGATAACTTACTTAAACTCTTTATCACTACTTTAATTTCCACTCTTCAATATAAGGTTTGAAATTTTGCTCCTTGAACACTTAATGAAACTCTTGATCAAGCTAAACATCAAGACTTTCTTATGAAGCAATTTGAACATAATCCTAAAAATCTTATAGGATATTTCCAAACATCTAATGCTATCACTAATAATACTCTGCAAACCAAACAAGGAGTTTCTAAAAATGATGTTACTTCACCTTCTCATACACCTCTTTTGGTTTAGTAATTGAATTTTTTTACCAACCTCTAAACCTTTCATATATCCTAATGCTCCTCCTAAGTGGTATGACCCCAATCTATTTTGTTGGTTCCATTATGACATTGAGCATTCTCATGAATCTTATATAGGGCTCACTAATTTTTCTATATCTTAAATTATTGGTGATTAATTCAATCATGAAGCTATGATCAATCTTCATCATCAAGAATACATTGTTGATTTTCGAAAATGAAAAACTTATAAATCTTATAATTAAAATAACCAAAAATATTATTCCAATAATCAATCAAATGCCAAATATTTTTATTCCATTGATGCCAGTTATGACTAATATTTCAACGATTCTCAATATGTCGATACAACTAAGGTCAATTACCATCATAAAGATCTTGTTACCAATATTAAGAAGCCATATTTAGAGGAACAACTTCTTAAATATACTACCACTACTAATGTTTATTCAAAAGACCAAGAGGAACCATATCCTCCTTCTGATCCTCTAAATACATCTTTTCCTCCAAAATCTAATTTACCTTCTAAACCTCATTTTCATTCTTCTAAGTCTCATTTGAAATTCATTTAAGAATTCAACTCTATGCCTTGAAAGATTCCACTCATGGAGTTGGTTCACACTTCACCCTATCATCATAAATTACCTATGAAACAACTTTAATAAATTTGATATCCATCATCCTTAAATGAAGAACCACCTTTTATTGAATCTCAATCTACCAACATCAATACCATTAAAACTATGTGTCCTTATTCAAAGCCTTCTATTGAATTCTTTGAAGAGGACATGATCAATTATTAAATTATTTTTAATTTTGATGATCCACCACTCTTCAACAAAGTAACCATTAATACCACTCATATTCAAAAATTTCTAGGTGATAAAGGTTCTGGTATTAATGTAACATCTTTATGGCTCATCCAACAACTTGGTTATAACAAGGATCATCTCAAGAAAACCCATCTTACTTATCATTATTTTTATAAGACTAATAAAAAACCACTTGGTTTGTATATGGATTCCATTAACCATTGTACCTAAGATTATTTGAACCAAGATTATGGTCCTTGATCTTCATTTATCTTGTAACATACTCTTTGGTCATCCATAAAATCATCAAATGATAACCATTGCTTATATCAGTAGTCAATGTATTAAATTATTACATAATGGAAAATGGTATAATCATGAAGTTGATCCCAACCCATGGAACTTCTAACTTCCTAATCCTAAATCATAACACTATATTCTTACCATTCCTAATATCAATAGTGCTCTTTTACTCAAGTTTATCGACATGAATCCTATTTTACAAGTTAATCTTATGGATTATGATGATGATGATGATGATGATGATGATGATGATGAGACCAATGATTTGAAAAATACTACCAAGTTACCTCCCTACATTTTGCAATGGCTTCCTCCTTCTCTATTACCCAAGGATCATACTATTTCTCTTATTAATGAGATTACCAATTTTCCCCCTCCATGCAATGCGTAGGAACCTTCTTTACCTAATATGCCTTCACTTACAATGATTTTTGAGTGGCAAAATTATTTCAAGATCCTCTCATCATGTCTCCTCGTACATTTAGTAATATCAATATTTCACCCTCTAAAAGTCCCCTTAATTCTCAAGCATGTATAATTTCTCCAACATATGATGATAACTATATAATGGCCCATGCTCAATCTAAAGACTTGGATCTCCAACATTATCAAAATCCTTAGCCCAAATTCATGATTTTAATTGAGATGTTCATAACATTTTTGTGGACCATACCTTAGATCTTGAGGGTCATGTGCCTTCTACCAATTCTCCTCTTATTGATACTCCTTGGTTGGTAGATAAAATTATACCTTGTGAAATTCCTAAATTTTATACATATCCTTTATCACCTATCAATATAATCATTATATCTAATCCTTCTCCTATAATTAAACATACCAATATTCCAATATCTTCTACTCCTTCTTCTACTCTTGAAATCACACTAGATGCCAAGGCAACTGATGTTCATCAAGTACATTCTGAGTGTGATCGACATGGAAATCAAGTTCTAGATCTTGAAGTATATTTTGAGTATTATGGAACTCTTCCTACCTTGCCTAGCGATGAAGTTATCCTTGAGTTAATTTATGCTCGAGAACCTCAAATTCCTTGACAACATCACAAACTTTGAAATTTCAAGACTAAGACTCCTTTCTTAAACAACTTCATTGCTAGCATTAATCCTAAAACAAATCCAATTTATGACTTACCTAATACACCATTAAATTTTTAATATGGCAATGCCATGATTATTAAGAAAATATATGCATCAAATATGGTACACCATCTTGTCCTCAACCAATTACTATCTTTCATGAGCTTTAACCTATTGAACATGATAATTTTAGCTTATTATTTGATAAATATCATGAGTATTTTTCTTGATCTTATGAGGACATGCCTAGTATTCAACCTAACATTATGGTACATAACATCATTAATTATCCTAATGCCAATCTTTTGAATCAAAATCAAATTAATTTTCCACCTAAAATTTCCACTTTATGTCATAAGGAAATCATCAAATTACTCGATGCCAAGTTGATTAAACTAGTGGATTATTTTGAATGGGTCTCCAACATTATTCCCATTCATATTTTTATTGATTTTCGTGATCTTAATCTTGCTTTTCCTAAGGAAAACTTCCCTTTACCTTTAATAGATGCCATTGTTGATTCCACAGATGGTTACAAATTTTTATCTCTTATGGATGGCTTCTGAAGATATAATCATATTCATATCACTCTTGAAGACCAAAATAAGACTACTATCACTGTGGAATATGAAACCTATTTCTACATCAAAATGTCCTCCAGTCTCAAAAATAATAGATCCACTTACCAATGAGTAAAGACACACATATTGCATGATCCCATTCACAAAATTGTTAAAACCCATGTGGATGATCTCATTGCTAAATACAAAAAATTTAAGAATCATGTTTCCAATCTTGTTATTATGTTTGACAATCTACTTAAATATAAATTTAGACTTAATCCTTAAAAATATGTCTTTGGAGTCACATCTAAAAACTTGTTAGGATTCTTAGTCTCTCTCTGTGACATTGATGTTGACCCTACCAAAATTAGTGTTATCATTAACATGCCCATTCCTCATTATATTCTTGACATTCATACTTATTTAGGTAAAATTGGGGTAATTAGATGATTTGTCCCCAAAATGGCATATCTAATTCACTCCATCAAATCCCTTATCAAGAAAGGTACTATTTTAGAATAGATGGATCCATGTCAAAAATCTTTTGATAACATGAAAGAGTCATTGCTTAATCCACCAACACATCGACCTCCTTCTAATGATAAACCTTTGATTATATATACTTATTCCAAACCTATTTTAGGTGGGGTAATGATTTACCAACAAGGTGATATAGGAATATAATATACTATCTAATACATTACCTAAGGCTTCATCGATTATGAAACATGTTATACCAAAATTGAGCATGATTGTCTCATCATCTATTTTGTTCATTCCACAAAATTTAACTTTCTACTTATTATATTTTGTTATTTTTTTCATGTTATACATTAGTTCATCATCTATTTCTATTTTGTTATTTTGTTATCTATTTCTATTTTTCTATTTCTATTTTACTTAGTCCACAAAATTTAACATTCTACTTATTCTATTTTGTTATTTTGTTCGTGATCTATTTTGTTATTTTGTTCATGTTATACATTATTTAACATTATACTTATGTCATTGTTCATTCTAACCCCATTCATCATTTATTCTCCAAAGAATTTATTCTTGGAGATAGAATTGGTAAATGGATGGTCCTCCTTATGGAATTTTATCTTTGCATCATCACTCAAAAACTATCAAAGGGCAATTCATAGTTGATCAACTTGTCACAACTCCTATACTAGCCACTTGTTCTCTTCAAGATAACCTTCTAGATGAAAATATCCTTTACATCAAAGGTCTTGATCAAGTTATTTCTCTTAATTATTATTTTCATATCTTTACTATCAATTTTGAAGCTAATAATCTTGATGAATCTACTACTCCCTCCAGTACTGCTAAACCAAAAGTAGTTATCAAGGAGCTTCCTAAAATTAATGTTGAATTGCATGAGGATACTTAAACCCTTCACTTTGATGGTGCCAAATGCCTTCAAAGAGATAGGGAAATTTTTATTTTCATAAGTCCTATCGGCAAGATCATTCCTTTGGAAATTTTGCTTTATCTTTGATGTCACCAATAATATGGCTGAGTATGAAGCTCTTATCTTAGGCATGACAGATGATCTTGATTTATACATTCAATACCTTCATGATTTAGGTGATTTTTAGCTTATTTATTGTCAAGTCAGTGGTGATTATCAATTTAAAAGTGAGAACCTCATCACATATCATCAAATTGCAATCACTTTTACTAAGTATTTCATCTCTTTCATTATTGAGCCTATCCCTAGAGATAAAAATTCCATTTTTGATTCTCTTACATCTTCAAATTCTCTCTTTCACCCACACCAAGTTATTTCTAATCATTTTTTTATTATATAAATAATAAAATCTCCATCCCCTACTCAACCACTAGATTCACTTATTTGTCATATCCAGGTTGTTACCATTCAACAAAGCCCATGGTAACAAGAAATAATTCAATTCATATAACATCAAACTTATCCTCCTAACTTAAACTCTCATGAAAAGACACATATTTGTAAACAATATTTCTAGTATGTATTTAGACACAACATCTTTTACTATCACAATGTTGAAGGTGCCTTACTTTGTTATGTTATGCAAGATGAGGTCCTTCCTTTTCTTGAACAAGCACATGGGGGAATTTGTGGTATTCATTGTAGTGGACATGCTACAACCTGTAAATGCCTATGTATGGGTTAATTTTAGCATATTATTCAAAATTATGTAATTAGATATGCTAAAAAGTGCAATACTTGTCATCTTTATGATTATATAATTCATTCACCTCTAACCTAACTTCAAATTATCAAAACTCCTTATATATTTTGCACATGGAAATTTGATCTCATTGGAAAACTACCTCACTCCCAAGATGGGAATGTTTTTATGATCATCGCTATCAAATATTTTACCAAGTGGGTAGAAGATATGCCTCTTTTTAATGCCATCAGTCCTATAATTTCAAATTTTATTATTAATCAAATCATTTTTTTCTTTTGTGTTCCCCATAGCATCATTTCAGAAAATGGTGGTAATTTCAAAACTAAACATGTTAAAAAACATTACAATCAATTTAAAATCAATCACAAATTTTCCACACCTTATCATTCATAATGCAATGGTCAAGTTGAGGCCACTAATAATATTCTCAACAAAATTATTTAAATATAATTTGTGAAACCTATACAGATTGACATCTTCATCTTTACCCTACACTTTGGGCTATCATACTAGCATATGTACTACCACTGGGGCAAATCCATTCTCACTAGTTTAAGGTTCTGAGTCAGTTCTTCCTTTATATGTTGAGCTTCCCTCTCTTCATATATCCCTTCATAGTATTATTCATAATGAATAATTTTAGGAAGCTTGAATTCATGCCCTTGATCTACTTGACAAATTTCATCTTTTTGCCTTACAACATAACTACCAATATAAGGCTCACATTTATAGATAATATAACAAATGTGTTAAAGTCCACACATTTAATTCTGGTGATCTTATATTTAAATTAGATTATAACCATGAAAAATAGGGTAAATACACCCAAAAATGGTCGGGCCCATATTTAGTCAAAGATATTCTTGGTCTAAGTAGCTACCACCTTCAAACTAATGAAGGCCAATTTTCAAAGAGCCCACCAATGTACAATTCCTCAAAAAGTATTTTTCCTAAACATTTACTTGTTTTCATGATTTCTATTTACATCTATCTAACACTTTTTTTAGGTTACTTACATGGGTCTCTCCCTCTGCATCATTTTCCTTCCTTTCACAAAACTTTATTCCTCCCTTTTTGTCTTTAGTTTCTTGATGTACCATAGTCTTCTATATATTCTTATATTTTCTCTTTTTGACACCCCTTGGGTTTTAATTTTATGAATTACTTTGTAAGACTATGGATAGAATCTAACATTTCATAAAAAACTACCATCTTTTTTATTATCTCACTTTATCTTTCACCTCCTTATTGGTACCCTCTTGGGTTTTTCTTTTATTAAGTTTTATTATAAGACCATATATAGGACCCAACCCTCCTCATAAAATTACCATCTTTTAATATTTTTACATCTTTGTTCTCAAACTTTAGCTTTTACTTCTTTGGATAGATGAAATTTGCATAAATAATCTATGTTAGCATGTTTTCCTCCATTTCCCTCATTCTTATGATAAGGAATCACACTCTACTATCATTATATCCCTTTTTTCTACATTTTTTGCAATGTAAAGAAATTCAAGTTGTTCTATTTGTCATTCCTCTTGATTTCCCCATTATTTCACTCTTTATTGGATAAAAAAAGGTCAAAGTCAAGATAACTCTTTTATTTCACCTAGATTTATGAGAATCTTAGACCCCATGTTTTTTTAAGTTTTCTCTCTTAGAAGCATTGTCCCAAGTATTCAAATGAAAGTCATATTTAGCACCCATGTTTGGTTTTCAAAATCCGTATAGAGGAATAATATAAAAATCCATCAATAAACTTAAAAGCCAAATCATTTGAAATAAAAGACAATGATATCTAAAAAGGCAACATAAAAATATTAAAAGTCAAACATCACACCAAAAAGTGTGATTATAAGCACATCTACTATCTCTAATTGATGCTTAAACTCCATAGTTAGCCTCATATAGAACTGAGGTCCTTTAGGGTATGATAGGCTAGTATATTGGAATAGGGGAATTCAACAAACTTTATGGTGTTATATACTCTCTCACGTAAGTACCCAATATTCATAGTAGATTGATATCTCTGTAAGGGGTCCTAAAGAATTGAGAACATGTTGTGGGAAGGTAAGTCCATTTTAATTTTCATGCATATATCATTCATGGGATGATCTATATACTTCATTTGTTGACTTAAGACATGTGTGGCTAAGAGAAGTGCCTCAAATTCCTTAAGGTTGATAGTCCTCTTGTTTTGATAAACCTAATTTGAGTGTCTTGACTTTGATAAAGAATTCCTCTACATTGGTTTTTCCTTCATTCTCTTCTCCATCCATTTCATTTCCCCCATTGATAGAAAAATTGTGATTCTAAATTTTTCTTCTTCTTATCTAATTCCTTTTTCTTCACCTATTAAAAACATGCTAGAACTAATTTGTTCCAATTTTATATATCCTTAGAGAAAAACAACATTTTTGAGAAACTATGGATTACTTTATTTACACCATAAATTTACACTTATAGACTTGATTTACATTTCTTATAGAATTTATCATTGTTTAACTATCCTTTTGTTATGAACATTTAAGTTCATACCCATTTTTCCATTGTTGAGTGAGGTTTGCTTGTTACTTATCACTCATCAATGTTGTTTTCCATTTTATGCACCTTTTTCCATTATTGAGTGAGATGTGAATTATTAATACTCACTTATCAATGTTGTTATACCACTTTATTTCTTCTTTTACCATTCATTTGTTTTGTTACCATCCTGTTTGACATGAATCCTTGGTTTTACCTCATAAGTTTTCATTTCTTACTTAAGGATAGCTTGTTTCAGTTTTTTTGTCTTTAGTAACCTTGGATTTTTGGTTACTTGATTTAGTCTTGTTTTTGACTTGGTCATTTGGTCTAACATAACACTTGTCACCCCAACTTGATAAATTTCCCAACTACATATCATCCTCATATCACCATCTATCTTCACTTTTCTTGTGTTTGTTTCTTTTTTCTCTTTAGTTTTATATTCTTGGGTTTGCCAAAAGTAGTCTCTATGCCCTACATAATCAAAACTAACAACATAGTAGGAAACCATTCCAAGATAAAGGTAAGTCAAGGTATGCATTACATTTTATTTATTTATTTTTACTTATTTATTTTAAATCATTTAATTTCAATTATTTTTACTTTAAAATACTAAAACATTTTTTAGCATTAACATTGTGTGTTACTATGTTCTTTATCAAAGCACCATCCCCTATTTCACCTTAGTGACACATGATGAGATTCAAGTGGGGAATATGTATACACATAATATTTTCAAATTTTATCAAATACTAAAACTTTACATCTTGCAAGAACCCATCAAGACTCAATCTCTTTGAGTGCACTCCCTAAGGGGTACACCAAGAAAGGGGTGGGTAAACCTTTGGTGCTTCATAGGATTGTTATCCCTTATTGCCACATTATTACCAATATAACCATATCTTAAAACCATTACCTTAGATATTACTCCTCCTTTTCATACTTGTATAGTCTTTTTCCTCTTCTCGTCCCTCTTTTCCTCACCTTGATCCCCTTTCACCAGTTGATTATACTAGGTCGACTATGTAACCCTGTATAGTTTTCAGCATTTGATTATTATACAGGGTTAATTGGGTTGACCCTATATTTTTTTTGGGTATTTTAACTTGAGATATTTGTTATCCCTTCAACCAACCTAGCTTGGGACCTAGTGACTTATCTCCCAAAAAAATATACGGTCAACTAGGTCGACCCTGTATAACTAACATATTTGAAAGGGTTTAAGGTTAGATCCACCTATTAATACAATATAATTTTTTCATTATTTAAATATGCAATCAAGATTTATTATTTTCTCATGCTTCTTTACAATTTTCTCTTCCACCATTATAGTTGAGGAGTCTTAGCTTAGGATTTATACATGGAGAATATAGTATTATAGATAAGTTTTGGATTATTTGGCCTTTCTTAGTTATCCTTACAAACCAAAAAACCTCTTGTGAAGTCCCTTTGGCCAATTGAGAGACTGAGTATCGACGGGTTCACATTTAGGTAAGTATATTCTAAATTTTTTCTCCTCTTTTTAGTAGATAGAAGTAGCATAAGTATTGGCTCAAATAATATTACACTTCATATTCCATGTATTCATGTCTTACTCATACTTATCTTAATTTAGATTCTATTATACATGTTTTGTTTGATTTACTAAACCCTTTTATTATACCTCAAGCATTGGTGTGCACTAGATTAGATTTACTTTCTTGTTTATTAGAATAGAGTGAACATTAAACCTATTGGGTGAATATTTTGTCACCAGCTAAATGATGGGAAAATTAGGTTGTTTCAACCATAGCATAGGGAGATTAGTCAGCCAAATGTGCAAGTTTACCACATCAAAGGGGGACAAATCTCTCCTCTCATCAAGGGGAGGTTCCCTATAAATATGAGGAGCTATATACTATATATATAAAAAGAAAATAACACTCAGGATAGGATAAAACCATCCGTCTCTCTTTTTTTAGAGATTATGTTCACAAATCAAACGAGAAATCCTAGTGAAATGACATAAAGCACTTCTCTTCTTTCAGAAGTGGTCTACATCAAACAACAAGAATTCTTTCTAGAAAATAACTGATAAGTAGATGTAACAGGGCATAGTAACACAACAGGATGAAGTGTAGCACAAAGTCTCCACCTCAACTACCAAAGAGTGAAATACAAAGGACAATGGGGGCATAAAATCATCCCAAGATCCTTTAAACAAAAATAGAAAAAATAAACACACTAAAGACAATTGTGGCAGCAAAAAGTCTCTCCATAGTCAGCTTCAGGACACCTTCCTAATTACTTCCACTAGTTCTACTTACTTAATTAAATGGATAAGAATGCATTCAAGAAAAAAATAAGAAAATTTTCCTTCACAACACAAGCTATTCTAGCACAAAGTCTGAAATGTCACTTGCTTTCTCATTCAAATAATGAAATATGATTAACAATCAAAGCTCAAAGTCTCAGTAATGCCTTTCAATTTGGGTAGAGTTTTAATTCTGATAACAAAAGGATCTCCCTTACATAAAATAAGAGATTAAAATATATATCATCCAAGAAAGACTTGGCACTTTGTTTCACAAAATGGCCCATGCTGCATTCAATGCCTTGAATGCATTTTCACTTCTGTTAATGGGCCATGCTGGAACAAGGCATCTACCTTAACAGTGGCATGTTGATTCATCTCAAATGTCTCCTCCAAAGTATAAGCCACCTAGTCCTCTTCCTCATATTTGTGCAGCTATCCAATTCACCTTTATTTAAAGGGAAAAAAATAGGTCATGCCTTAGAATGTTTACACGCTCAGATGTCTACTTGATGGACTATTCCACCTATTGGAATAACTCCCTTGTATATATTTTAGTATCTCCTATAGCTTTCCCTCTTTCTTATAGAAATTTGAGCTCTCGGGATATCTTCCTACCTTTATTAGGCTCTTTTAGCTTCCTCTTTAGCTATTTACTTAGTTTGTTTTAAGGTTTCATGCCATATTTGAATATAAATGGATATTTCGTTACCCTTAATTTGACATCCATGGGGACATCATCAGTCACTAGTTGCTTAAACCAATTTTAACCTTTGAACCTTTGAACCTTTAAGATTTCATTGGTTCAATGGCTCAATGGTTTAGGGTAGTCCTATCAGCTCCTTGGTTTAATCACTTCTTTGGTTCAATCACTTCTTTGGTTCAATCACTTCTTTTCTTCTTTAGTTGAACCGTCTCTTTGAACTGATCTCTAGAATCTTCTACTTTCTTCCTTTGCTCAAAGCTTCTTTTAACCTTTCAACCTTTGAACTTTGAACCATTTTGGTTCAAAGTTCAATGGTTCATTCTCTTCCTTAGAATCCTTTGGTATTTCAAAGTTTCTAGATCTTTTTCTTTTCTATTGAACTTGTTAAACCTTTGAAATTTGAACTCTTTTGGTTCAAGGTTAAATTGGTTCATTGGTTCATTCTTTATTCTTTGAATCCTTTATTTTTCTAAGTCTTTCCAACTCCCCGAAGGGAAATTGTCCCTTCAGACCTTGAGAATGGTCCATTTCATGGTCGCTGAGAGTCCCCCACAAGGGTACCTTCCCTTTGGGGTCCTTCAAGTGGCTTTGTTCTTCAAATACATTAGACATTTTGTCTGAAGGAATTATTTTCCCTACCTTTGGTGCTTTTAGTTAGGCTTTTGAACATTCCTCAGACAAAATATTTGAAGGAATTCCTTCAAACATTTTTCCTAAAGGATTTCTCTTATGAAGTTTTGCCGCAAAAAATATTTCTGAAATATATCCTTTTATTCCTTTTGTTCTTTGCCCTCCACAAGGGAACTTGTCCTTTAGGCTTTGGGAGACTCCTTTGAACCTTTTGATTGAACAAATTGATTGAACCAACAATGGTTCAATAGTTCAATGGTTCATTATTGTGTTCTGCTCATCCAATTGACCGCTTGAACCAACTGTTTGGAACCATTCGATTGAACCAACTCTTCAAACCTTTATTGAACTCATTGAACCTTAAACCTTTGAACCATTTTGGTTCAAAGTTAAACGGTTCAATGTGTTAAATCTTTCTTCTTTGAATCCTTCTTTTCTTTAATTCCTTTGAAGCCATTAAACTTTGAACTTGTTGAAGCACTTAACTCTTTTAAGTCTATTGATGTCATTAAACTTTTAAACCTATTGAATATTTGAACCCTTGGAGGCACATTTCAATGGTTCAATGGTTCAATATTTTGTTTGAAGCCTACCGATGGACCTTTTGATTGAACTTTAACATTGAACTAGCCTTGAAAATGTCTAAGTGTTGGGAACTTGTTTTCTTGTGAGAGCTCACCTGTTGAAGTCATTAAACCTGTTGAACCTGTGAGTCCCTTAGCTGAAAAATCTTGAATAACTGAAGAATTGGAGAGCTCAAAACATTTTTTGAGAAGAGAAGAGAGAATTTTGGCTTGCAAGACCAAAATAGTTGATATGTTGTCCCCAAAAATGAGTGACAAATTTTGGGAACAACTGGCTCCAATTGGGGAAATTCCATAGATTGTAAAACAATCAAAGGGAGTAGAAAATAGAATCTCCAGTGCCTTTAAGTATGCCATTGGGCTATGGAGTCATGCTACCCAAAAAGAAAGGTGCCAAAAAGAAATAAAAATGAATAACACAAAATAGAACTAAAGATTATATAAATATAAATATGTACAACTGATGTCACATGATACTTCAAGGATTGAAGTGCTTCAGATGTTGCCCAGTATGAGGTAGTAAAAAGGGCATGCCATCTTGATATTTTAATAGGAAACTATTTTCACCATTGAGCTGATGAATAGAAAATGGACCTCTCCATAGGGAATCAAATTTCTTATGCATTCTCTTTGGTTCTCTTTTCTTGTCCCATAACATAACTTGATCACCAATCTAAAAATTATGGGCTTTTGCTTTCTAGTCAAAGAGCTTCTTCACAAGACTTTAATGCATAGCAATTTGGTCCACCACCATAGTTCACTACTCATCTAGCTCAATCAAGCACATGATCCTTTTGTCGATGGAGCTTTTATATATTTGATCTTTGATTACTTTTGCTAATTTTAGTGCTATAAATTCCAAGCTAATTGGTATCTCTGCATTAAGACCATATAGAAGTTGGAAAGGTGACATACCTATTGCCCTCTTGGGTGTAATTTTGTCTACCCATAAAGCATCAAACAATGCTTTATGTCAAGTTCATTGGTTGTCATCTACCAACTTCTTGATGATGGTCATTAGGTTCTTGTTGCTCGATTCTACTTGGCCATTTCCTTGAAGAAAATAATTAGAAGAGTGGGAGAGGGTAATCCCATAATGAAAACAGAACTGAGTAATCTCATGGGAAGAGAAAAAGGATACATTATCTTTCAAATTCTTGGTTGGGAACCCAAACCTATAAATGATGTTTTCTTTGAGGAAATTGAATACTACTCTTGAATTAGCATGCTTGGTTGGAATATCTTCCACCCATTTGGTGAAGTAATCTATGGCTATGAAGACATAATCATGTCCAGTGCTTGAAGATGGGTTTATAGCACCAATGAAATCAATTCCCCATTGCTGAAATGGCTCTTCTATTACCACTGGCTTAAGAGGTAGAGTAGCTAACTTGGGTCTTCCAACAAAATTTTGGCATAGTTCACATCTTCGTACCCATTTTTATGCATCTCAAAATAGAGTAGGCTAGTAATATCTGGCTCACAGAATCTTATGGGTAGTTAAAGGTGCAGAAAAATGTCCTCCATAGGCCAAATTGTAGAAAGATTCTAAAAGTTAGTTTTGCTGCTCTTTATCCATGTAGTCAAGGAACACTCCATCAAGGTTCATCTTATATAGGCCGTTGTCCCATAGGAAAAAATTGGTAGCTTTTAACTTAACAATTCTCTTTTCTTTATGAGACAGGTGAGCAGGACACTCACCATAAGTAAGGAAATGAGCAATGTTTGAATACCGCTCATTTATGGTGGTGACAAAGAGGACTATTGGTGTTTCATCAATTTTTGCTTCTTCATGCCCTATTTCTTTTGATTTGTTATTAGTAATCAATTGGCAGAGATCCCTTCATTGCACAAACTTCATTAGTTTGATAACAAGATCAAACTCCTAGATTTTAACAATCTAATTACCTGTTTTAGTTCCAAACTCCTGCTGAGTTAATATAGATTTAACTATGGTATCAGGTATCAAGGCAATAGTGTGTGAATTCAAGATGTAGAAATAGAAATTCTTTACTACCTTTACCACTGCATAAGCATGCTTCTCTAGATTTGAATATTTTAGTTCATGAGCTTTGAGAGGATAGCTCATGAAGGATATGGGAGATTCCACACATTTGTTCTATTGAACCAGAATTGTTGAAAGTGTGTGCTCAAAAGCATAATTGTACATTTTTAAATCTTTGGTGTAATCTGGATAAACCAAAATTGGGGCATGGGTAATAGCTATCTTGATGTCCTAAAATATTGATTTGCCTTCTTCAGTCCAGCTAAAAGTGGCCTTTCCTTTCATCATGTCCATAATGTGGTGAGTCTTCTCTACAAACTTAGGAATGAACCTTCATAAAAAATTCACCTTTCTAAAGAAAGAGTAAACTGTAGTCTTACTTATGGGTAGAGTAAGCTCATAGATGGATTTGACTCTTTTTGATTCAATCTTTATGCCTTCTTGGGATACAATGTGTCTAAGAAGTTTCCCTTATATTACCCCAATAATAGACTTCTTGGGATTTAGAGAAATGCCATTCTGGTGACATCATTTTAGCACTTGTTGCAAATGATGTAGGTGATCAAGATGATGCTTAGAAAAGACTATTGAATCATCAAGGTGCACCATAATTAACTTACCCATTTTATATTTGAAATCAAGGTCCATTATGCTTTGAAAAGTGGTGCCAACATTAATTAGGCCAAATGGGATTCTTTGATATGAAAATGTGCCCCAAAGCATGGTGAAGGTAGCCTTATGCTGGTCTGCTTCATCAACTTCCACTTGATTGTACCTCGAGAAGCTATCCATCATTGATAACATCTCTGAACCAGTTAATGTCTAAAGCACTTGATCCATGATAGGCAGAGGGTAATTATCCTTTAGGGAGGATTGATTCAAGTTTCTAAAATCCACATAGAGGTGAATTTTGCCATTCTTTTTTCTCATAGGAACTATGTTGGCAATCCATATGGAATGATGGATTAGAAAAATTGTTCTAGCATTCAACATTTTTTGTATTTTATATAGAATAGTACCAAATATCTTTGGATTGTACTACCTAGATTTTTGCTTGTAAATCACCGAATCAATCTTGAGAGGAATTTCATGGTGAATTTTTTTAGGCCTGAGTGACTTCAGATCATCATAAGAGTATGCCAAAACATTCATATAATGGTGAAGCAGGGTAGTAAATTTGAGCTTCTCCTCTAGAGTGTAACACTTCCCAATTTTCACCATCTTGGGATTTTCCTTGGTACCCAAGTTTATCAAATCAAACTCTTGGGAGGAGCTTGAATCCATTTGTTTTTATTTGATGAATCTATTGTTCTTGTCAAATAGCTTCTCAAGGGAAATCAATCCTTTGGGAATCTTATTCCCTTTTAGCTATAGGAATTCGTCACCTCTAATTGAATTTGTTTCAAGGGCTGATTCAAGTTTCTAAAGGTCACTACCTTCGAAGTGAAACTATTCAAAGTAGTCTTTTTGTTCCAAAAAGGTGATGATTTGGTTGTCACCATTGAACACTTGCCAATGATCGGCATTATCAGGCACACTTGGTTGAAAGACTAGTTCGATAGCGTACCTATCTCCCTTAAAATTTGAGTGAAGAACCAAAAGAGTTACATAAATGGCCAGTGCATCAGCTTAGGCATTGAATTCCCTAGGTACTATAGAGATACCGAAAGCATCAAAGATTTCAATTTGATCCCAAACTAGATTATGGTAATGGTAGAATCTCTCATTTATGGTTTGGTACAAGTTCCTGACCTAGTAAACCACTAGCTCAACATCTCCTTTGGTGTGAAGGAGTTTGACACCCTTGTCTTGAGCAACCTTCAACTCAAGTAATAGAGATTCGTACTCGATAGTGTTATTGGTGTTGCTAAACTAAAATTTATATGAAGAAGGAAAAATATCTCCTTGAGGAGATATTAGAACAATCCTAGCTCCAAAACTCGTGGAAGAATAACTACCATCAAATTCCATGATCTAAACATCATCAGAAATTAATTTTTCCTTAGATTTCTCTTTAGTTGGAGGGGAGGATTCCTCTGGGCTTGCACTGTGTCTTGCCAATTCTTCTATTGTTTGGTCTGAATCAATTGTCAAGATGTCACATTTAGGAATTTCATCAGATGCCACATAAACCTCCTCCATGGATAAGAAGTAATTACCTATGCCTAAAGACTCAAACAAAATTTGAGATGTAGGCATTGATGTTTGAGTGACAATGTATTTTTCCTCCTTCTCAAGGAGAAATCTCTACATCACACCTTTAATTGGGATCCTTGATTTAGATAGGTCCATACTCAACTCACCACCAACATCCTTACAAAAATTTTGCCCAATAAGAATGTCATATTAGGCTGGGACATTGGCCACCAGGATTGTCATCTTAATCCTCTTATTTGGGAATGCCATAAATGCAAATTAGGCATCCTTGATTTGTCCCAATAGTGGAAATTATTTATTCTCCATGGAGAAACATCTCCCAAATATCTTGGTTAGTGTGAGACCAAGAGATTATACTACTTTGGTAGGCATAATATTGTCAGATGCACCTGAGTCTATTATGCAGTTGTTCAGCTGGTGACTGTTTATCAACAGGGAGACATAAAATTGTTCTGTCATCTTGGGAGTAGCAAGAGGAGTAATGACAAGGTTATTCAGGGTGGACATGGGAGTCACCTTTGGAATGACTAGTCCTATATGGATGGTTTTATTCTTTACACATTGAACCAACTTATCCAACTACTAAGGGTTGGATTGCAAGAATTCAAATTCAGACATTTGAATTTTAGTTTTCTTGACATGGTCGACTATGTCAAATGTCTAAAATGAATTAAGAATAGGGCAAGGTAGTTCATTCTTTTGGTTTTTAAGGGGGGAGGACTAATCTACAAAATTAAAGTTGAAGGTGAAGGCATACTTGAGGTACTTACTTTTTATTACTCACTAGGTCCTTTGGCTGGAAAGGTAGATAAGTTTCTCATTTGGTAATTGAAATTACAAGCTGAGCTCACTCCTCTATTTTTTCATTATCAGACTACTAGGCTGACTAGTTCTAAGACTGGGTGAATATAGCATATGATCCATCAAATGCTTCACCTTTACTTCTAGGTTCATCATGGTAATTCAATAAACCAATGTTGGAGTTGCCAACTAATTCATCTTCTCCCTCTATGAAGAGATTAGCGTCATCTTCTTGGTTCAACTCAGGCTGGGAGGAGAAATCAAATTCTATTTTGAGATATCCAACCATTGAGTTGGCTGGTGCTACTTCAATGGCAAGCTTCCTCTATGGGGGAAGAAGATGATTTAGTTTCCCTTGATTTCTAGCAGTGCCTTGATATGACTGATTGGGGAATGTTCTCCTTGGTATATCTTGGTATGAAGGAGCAGAAGACATCCCTTGCACCACTTGGTTTTTGAGAGCTAATAACTCATTTGCTAGCTTTTTCACCATTGGATTAGTGGTGCCTATAGATGGATATTTAGAGGGTGAAGAATATTTACCTCTGTTAGGATCTCTCCTTATCTTCCCTGCTAAGATGAGATCATCTTCCACCTCAGTAGCCAAATCTTGTGTTGTATCAAGGTCTATGTGGCTAGCACATCTCAGCAAAAAACTTACTTCAGGTAGGTGAGTGTTGATGAAGAAGCATTTGAGATTCTCATCTATTGGTTGATAAATTATATGAATCCTATTCCTCAACTTGTCAAATTTGGCAATGAAGTCCCTCATAGGTTCATGAAGCTCCTTCTTCATCTGTGTGAGCTGGGCTAATAGGGAATGCACATCTTTTGTAGGCTTGAACCTTGCTTTGAAATTGGCTTTGAGGGTGTTTCAGTCAGTGACAGACCAAACCTACAGATGGAGAACTAGTCTATAGTAGTGCCTTATAATGTCTCTACAAACAGCCTAACTACCATTTCCTCATATTCCACACCTATCACACCATAGGCTATGCTGAAGTCTGCAATATGTTCATCAGGATGAACTCTCCCATCACCAAATAATTTGGGAAATTTTTTCTTTAAACTATGTGGTAGCTCATGTAGAGGTGGAGTTAAATTGAGTGGACTAAAAGAGTTACCCTAGGGGCCTTAAACTGCCATTATTTGACTATTGAAGGGAGGGATAACAAATTATTGAGGGGTATATAGTGACAAAGCTCTGCTAACAGTAAAAATGGACACTTTTCTTTGTAATAGAGACCTATATTTTGTAGGAGGAAAAATACTAGTTCATTTGAGGTGAGATGGTGAAGAAAATAGATCAAAATCACTTTTCTGAGCCCACTTGAATACAGGGTCAACAATACCTTTGGATCTTTGGCTTCTTGTATACCATGGAGCTACTAGATTGTAAAACTTGAAATGGAAAAGAACTAGAACTACTTCAGTTTGAAGCTTGAGGCTTCAAGCTACTTGTTCTTCCCCAGTGGAGTCGCCAAAAACTATTGGGTGAATATTTTGTCACCAACTAACTAAGGGGAAAAATAGGTTGTTTCAACCATAGCATAGGGAGATTGGTTGGTCAAATTTGTAGTTTTACCACATCAAAGGGGGACAAATTTCTCCTCTCATCAAGAGGAGGTTCCCTATAAATATGAGGAGCTATATACTCTATATATAAGCAGAAAATAACACTTAGGATAGGATAACACCATCCATCTCTATTTTTTTAGAGATGATGTTCAAAAATCAAAGGATAAATCTTGGTGAAATGATATAAGGCACTTCTCTTCTTTCAGGAGTGGTCTACATCAAATAGCAAGAATTCTTTCTAGAAAGTAACTAATAAGTAGATATAATAGGGCTAGTAACACATCAGGATGAAGTGTAGCACAAAGTCTCCACTTCAACTGCCAAAGAGTGAAATATAAAGGAAAATGGGGGAAAAAAGTCATCCCAAGATCCTTTAAATAGAAATTGAAAAAACAAACACACTAAAGACAATTATAGAAACACAAAGTCTCTCCATAGTCAGCTTTAGGACACTTACTTCCACTAGTTCTACTTAATTAAATGGACAAGAATGCATTCAGGGAACAGACATAAGAATAATTTCCTTCACAACACAAGCTATTCTAGAACAAATTTTGAAAGGTCACTTGCTTTCTCATTCAAATAATGAAATATGATTAACAAAGTCTCAGTAATGCCTTTCAATTTGGGTAGAGTTTTGATTTTAATAACAAAAAGATCTCCCTTACATAAAATAAGGTATTACAATATATAGTAACCAAGAAAGACTTGTCACTTTGTTTCAAAAAATGGTCCATGCTACATTCAATGCCTTGAATGCATTTTCAATTCTATCAAGGGGCCATGCTAGAACAGGGCATCATCCTTAACTATGACGTGTTAATTCATCTCAAATGTCTCCTTCAAAATATAGGCCACCTAGTCCTCTTCCTCATATTTGCATAGCTCTCCACTTCACCTTTATTCAAAGAGAGAAAAATAGGTCATGCCTTAGAATGCTTACACGCTCAGATGTCTACTTGGTGGATTGTTCCACCTATTGGAATAACTCCCTTATAGATATTTTAGTATCTCCTATAGCTTTCCCTCTTTCCTATAGCAATTTGAGCTCTCAGGATATCTTCTTACCTTTAGTAGGCTCTTTTAGCTTCCTCTTTAGCTATTTGCTTAGTTTGTTTTAAGGTTCCATGCCATATTTGAAAATAAATGGATATTTCATTACCCTAAATTTGACGTCCACAGGGATGTCATCGATCGCTGGTCGCTTGAACCACTTTGAACCTTTGAAACTTTAAACCTTTTAGAGTTCATTGGTCCAATGGTTCAGGGTGGTCCTATCGGCTCCTTGGTTCAATCGCTTCTTTGGTTCAATCACTTCTTTTCTTCTTCGATTGAACTGTCTCTTCAAACTTGTCTCTGGAATCTTCTGCTTGCTTCCTTTGCTCAAAGCTTCTTTGAATCTTTGAAATTTGATCCATTTTGGTTCAAAGTTCAATGGTTCATTCTCTTTCTTATAATCCTTTTGTCTTTCAAAGTTTCTAGATCCTTTTCTTTTCTATTAAACTCGTTAAACCTTTGAAATTTGAACTCTTTTGGTTCAAGATTCAATTGGTTCATTCTTTATTTTTTGAATCCTTTATTTTTCTAAGTCTTTCAAACTCCCTGAAGGGAAGGTGTCCTTTTGGGATTTGAGAATGGTCCATTTCATGGTCGTCGAGAGTCCCCCGCAAGGGTACATGCCCTTTGGGGTCCTTTGGGAGGCTTTGTTCTTCAAATCCTTCAGACAAAATGTCTGAAATAAATCCTTCAGACATTTTGTCTGAAGGAATTAATTTCCTTGCCTTTTTCACTTTTAATTGGGCTTTTGAACATTCTTTTGGACAAAATGTCTAAAGGAATTCCTTTAGACATTTTTCCCAAAGGATTTTTATTGTGAAGTTTTGTTGTAGAAAATATTTTTGAAAGATATCCTTTTGTTCCCTACCCTCTACAAGGGCACTTGTCCTTCGAGCTTTGGGAGACTCCTTTGAACCTTCCAATTGAACTGACTAATTGAACCAACAATGTTTCAATGGTTCATTCTTGTTTTCTACTCATCTCATTGACTGCTTGAACCAACTATTTGGAACCATTCGATTGAACCAAATCTTCAAACTTTTACTCAACTTGTTGAACTTTAAACCTTTGAACCATTTTGGTTCAATGTTCAACTTTTCAATAAGTTAAATCTTTCTTCTTCAAAGCCTTCTTTTCTTTAAGTCCTTTGAAGCTATTGAACTTTGAACTTTCTAAAGTGCTTAACTCTTTTAAGTCTGCCGATGTCATTGAAATTTTGAACCCGTTGAACCTTTAAACCCTTGGAGGTGGGGTTCAATGGTTCAATGGTTCAATCTTTTGTTTGAATCCTATCAATGGAACTTTTGATTGAACTTTGACATTGAACCAGCCTTGAAAATGCCTAAGTGTTGGGAACTTGTTTCCTTGTGAGAGCTCTCCTATTGAAGTCATTGAACCTATTGAACTTGTGAGTCCTTTAGCTAAAAAATCTTGAATAACTAAAGAATTAGAGTGCTTATAACATGTTTTGAGAAGGGAAGAGAGAATTTTGTCCTGTAAGACCAAAATAATTGATATGTTGTCCCCAAAAATGAGTGACATATTTTGGGAACAACAAAACCTAAGAATCTTTTATGGTTTTTTCATGATTTTGTTAGATTTTAGACTTTATAACCCTTCCTAGAGTGATGTATTATGACAAGTGATCCCATAATTAGGTATAGCAGATCCCCATATTGGTCATGTTCTTCATTTATAAATGTATCACCAATCAGAAGTGTAGGTATGCTCTATCTTATTTGAGCCAAGATTGATTTATAAACATGATGCATTTATGATTGTATACACCTTACCCCCACCCCCCTCTTTGTTTGAAAAGAAGCCCCTAAGCATATTTGAACCCACAAAACTCTAGGTCATTTCCACCTCTAACCTTATAGCCCCCTCACCAAATCCATAACTAGGCCTGTAACTATGTCATTGCCCACTATCACCCATTTCACCATATCATCCACTTCTTTCATCTTGGTGATAGATAATTTTCACATAGTCATGCTTGGGTCTATGCCTATACTTGACCCATATTTTCCTAAGAGGAGTCCTACTATCATCCTTTCATAAGTTCCCCTATTCTCTACTAGTTCTTCAAGTAGCACTAGTGCTTCTTCATCCCCTAAATCTACATTCACATTGGTCATAGCCATTTATACCTCCCAGATGTCTACCTTTTAATGGATAACTATAGCTCAATTGTTTCCTCTCTCATTAGATCCCCCAAGTGGATCTTTAGATAAATCATGTATTAAGAAGATGTAGCTAACCACTAGGTAGAATCCAGACCAGGTCATAATGGACCCTCCACAAGTTGGACTAAAATTCCATGAGTCTGGGCCAATGAAGAGGGTGACTAAGAGGAAGGTTAGAAACCTTGACCAAATAATCCTATATCAATAATAATAAAATTTATTTGAGTTGGAAAAGATAAAGAAGGTTAGGTAGGACCAACAATAATAATACAAGGAGGACCCCCTCTCAGATCTCCAAGAAACAATGGATGTGCCTATTGTATTGGTTAAGTGAGTGTATCAAAGAATGATTGACATGGAGAAATAGCACAAGGCCAAATTAATAGAGAATACCATAATAAGAGTGGAATAGGTTGTGGAAAAAGTGTTTGATATGCTAAATACCTTGGTTTAGTACAAGGTAAAGGGAGATAAAATATATAATAAAGTCTTCAAGATAGAAGTTTCATATGGAGGATACAATAGAAATCTAATCAACCTGATGAGGTTTATCAAAATGAATAAATCTGAGGACCTAAAACTAATTTCCTTAAAGGATTTGAGCATTTCTTAGTCCTATGTAATTGGCAAGAGAAAGAACTTGAACCATTGTATTTAAGATATGAGGTCCCTAGGGAGATGTCTTATACAATAAGGTGACAAAGTTATCACCTTACTAAAGGATGCTAAAATTATGTAATTGGATAATAAATATGGATCCATCATTAACAGGGATGCCTTCAAGGCTCAACTATAGAAATTCATGGTGAAATTCTAAAAGTAATCCATGGCCAAAGGGGTGACCTTTAGACAAGAGATGGTTGATTTAGTAGCCTCTTCCAACCAAACAATAGAGAAGGTTGAGTCCATAAAAAAATTTGTGGGACCTCTCCTAAGTAGGCATGATGAAATGGCTAAGATCACAACTAAGCTGATAAAGGATCTTATCATCAATATGCGATTAATCGATAGTGAGTATAAGAAATGCTCCTGAGTATATAAAAGGGTAGGTTGACACCTAAAAAAAACTCCACCTCAGGGGCCACCACCTCATCATCCCCACCTAGAATGCCTTCTTCCTCAATTGATATTACTACTCCATATTCTTCTATAGTAGGTGCTTCATCATCAATAATACCAGGAGGATCCAAACCTAGCTCCTCAAGAACAAAATAGCCACCTATTGGGTTCCTTCTAAAGAAGAAACATGTCTCATGGTCCTTAAAATTGTATTGTAAAACATTCCCATATTTTGAATAGGGAATATTCTTTAACTTTAGGACATAGGGTACCTTGTCCACTAATAGGTGTCATGTTACCCAGTTATTTTTGTAATCAACTAAGGCATTAAAATGGTCTATATATAGGGGTTTTCACCTTCATTGTAAACCAGAGTTAGAGTTCTGTGAATTAATGAAAAGAGAAAGTAAATTCCAATAATTAACTCACTATTTCCATTATTTTCATGTGTTCATGTTTCTTAACCTTTTTTAATAATATATGATCTCATTTATTTAATGGTTAAAATTTGGTGTTATTATTTTGAATGCATCTTGTAAGTTTAAGCTTTCAATTGGGCTAACAAAATCTATTATGTATGCTCTATTTTCATCCTACATTGTTAGTGAATGTGTTTAAGGTAATTTAGTATAGGTAGCATTTTAAATCATCCTTTTTAGATATGTGCATTATATTCACCTTAGAATCCTCATTGCACTTATGATATTCTATGTCTAAGCACTAAGATTTATTGTCTAGTAGTTTCATTTGCATTATTGTTAGAAGAAATTATTGGTAATTTGGCCTATCAAGGCTAAAATCCAATCCCTATAATCAAAAAAAATTCATGGTCATTATAGTGTCTTATATTTAAAGTGAAGAGTAAGTTTTCTAGTCTCATTTTATTGGTTTTGAGTGTCATTCTAATGTTTTGATAGAGTTTTATGTGGTTTTATCATCTGAAAGTGCTCTAAATAAGATGGTAAAAAGAGGATGGTTGATAACTTATCATGAAGTTTTCTAGCATAATTTGGTATATGAAAGGTATTAAATGATATATAAACTTTAAAATGTGATAAAAATTCATCAAAATTCTATTTTAATCCTTTTATAAGGCTATTATATGATTATATAACATTCAAAGGAAATTGTCCTTTGAAAAACTATATTTATTTTATGTAAAAGGAAAAAAATTTATCTTTAAATGTAAAATATGGTAATAAAAGGTCATTAAATTAGTAAAAATACCCTCAATACATTTTTTTATATTAATTTATATTATTAATAAATTTTCACATTTAGAAAAAGTCACTTTATGCAAGTTCAAGTGTGAAAAGGGTGTTTTTAGACTCCCACATGCCAATTTTGGCCATATAAAGCTGTAAAATTACTTAATATTTTTCCTAAAATCATGTTTCAGTCATGTATACCTTATAATTATCTAATTTTGGTTTTAAATCTTAAGTTGTGAATAAAAAGTAAAGAAAGGTAATACTTCATCCATATTTCAAGTAAAGTACAAACTTGTATAGTCATTTTGTATGGTGGAGATCATGAGAAGGCTAAAAATGGCATAACATGGGTTTTATAATAAATTAATGTAAAAACGAAGAAAAATAGGCCAAAAATAGTCTCTTACATTCACCTTTCTAGTTTGCACATAAGGAGAGATCTTCATGTTTGCAGGTGGTACGGCCATGAAAGAGAAAATCTAGGTTTGAATTTTTTTCTAGAGAAAGTAGACTTAGAGAGGTTATATCTAGATCAAGTGGTTTAAAAAAATTTCATCTCTTCCTCATCAGTCATCAAAAAATAGTTCATTCAAAACCCTAGTTGCATCAACTAGTTCCCAATTCTTTTTCCAAAATTTTCCAATTATTTTATGCATTTTGTAGTTGAAGATCTAATTCAAAAAATAAATTTCAAAAAGTATATACTATGTTTCAAATAATATTTATGAAAAATCCTTAGTTACATGTACTAGATCCTTTTTTCTTGTTGAGGTATCACCTTACATCCATAGTAAAATTGCAAAAATGATGCTCATTTATTTTAAAACTTTTCTTACATTTCTTGAAAAAAATAATGAAAACATAATATACCCTATCATGTACATGAATGATGAAGTCTATCATATGTTAGTAAAAAGTTTCATCCTTTGTATTTCCTATTTATGTTTCATTATATGGGATGATATCACAAAATTCATTGCCAAACATGCACAAGATTTTAATTTTTTTTGCATATTATCTTTCACTCATATGGAACAATTACCAACTACATTTGGATAAAAACAATATAAATGTCATGTTGCATATCAAAAGTTTATATGCCTTTATTCAAAAATTCATTCTCTCAACCCTTTTATTTCTATATCTTGTGATAAAAAAATTTCAATTTTACCATGCTAAACATATTATAAATGTCCTGATTCAGCTCAAAGTTCTTTATGCATCAATGCACAATTCCATACTCTTTATCCCTTATTTGTTATCTCACATGTGGAATGTTCTTTATAACGATATTTTTATACATGGTCTATACATAGACGTATCAAAATATTTAGTTACTTTTAATTATCTCCCTATCACTATTAAACACAAGAAAACACTAGCAGTTATATCTATCCCTCCTCCCTTCAGAGTTGGTTCATCTAGCTTTTATCCCACACCTGCTACCAGCTTTATGCCTATAATATAACATGAAGTACATGTTATCTCCCAAGTTTACAAAGATAGGTAGGTTTATTACACTCATGATTATAGCTATGTCACTCAGGCTAGCACCCCTTCAAATATAGTTTTAGCTCCACTTGTTATAATTCTTCCTCCTATCTAGACTCAGACACAGTTGAGACCTTAATTGCCGGTATAGAGAATTCATACATATCCAAAGAGTATTATTTTAAATCAACCAAAACTATAGTATCATAGATAGATTAAAATTATAGTATTCATAACCAAATTAGTTTCATTGATATCTCATGTGTCTACACATAGAGCACATGTTTAGAGAGTTTCTCCTACCACTCGATGGGTCCCTAAGAGCCCCATAATTGCATCTACTTCTTAGATTTATAGGGAGACCACACTATTGGTTTTTGATATTTATATTTTAGAGAATCCATATCATATACAAATTTCAAATCCATAATCTTAGCATTTCTATCATGCTTCACAATCATGCACGATCTTTCTTCTTGATATAGGACAACATGATAGGGAGTCTCATCTGAGACTCATTGATTAGTATCATTTATTCATAGTATTACTTGTGCATAGTTTATTTTTAACATTGATTATACATAATATATTTTAATTTATTTTATATATCTTAAATAAAAATACAAAAAATAATACAAAATTTTCAAAATATAAAAACATTCAAAAATTTTCAAAAATGCCAAAAATATTTTGATTATCTGCATCATCCATGCTTTACATCACTACTATCATGCTAGGAATTAAATTTGATATTTCATGATATTTTATGTCAATTTTATACATTAAAATGCTTCACTTGATCTTTTTTGACTGTGTGCAATGACATCCAGCTATTTGATTGCTTCATTATACCCATAGAGGGGGCATTCTTACTTCTACATTTGAGATATACATTATTATACATACCCACTAAAGGCATATTATGCATGACTAAACCATGAAATTTAAATAATTTATACACCACAAACTTTTATTTATCATGTTGATGTACATTAATTTATAGCTTACATGGAATACTATATCGATATTGCACTAGTATCTAATACTTGTGTATTTCTACCATATGCCTAGTCTTATATTAAACATGGTTTGCATACTTTCACATTTAATTTGATTAATTAGATGTGTTTATATATTATAGCTATTACTTTTTATTTAATTTCTTGCTTAGCATAGCTTGTGTGATTGCACTTTCCAATTCATGTTTGTCTTCTATTTATGCCTTAGAACATCTACCAATGTCCTTTGCTTCTATTCATGTGTGTGCCTTATGACATCTACCAATGTCCTTTATTTTTACTCTTTCATGTGCTTATGGACCTCATGCCAACTTGATTTGTTCACTTGTATGTGTATGTGTCATTTGAACATGTCTTATATGCTTGTCTTTCAATTTGAGTGGCATGTGTCCATGTCCCTTATTTGTGTGGCCACTTGGTCACCTTTGTATGATTCTTACTTCTTCCTTCATATGCTTGTTTGCTCCTAAATGTGTGAAATTTCATGATACATATCATGAATTTTTCTTTTATTTCTTTGATGTCATGATGGACGTCATGCTCCATCCCTCCAACTATTAACTAACAACTAACAGCTAATATCTAATATTACTAGTCTAGTTTAGTATCATGCACATACTTTCACATTGTTATATCTATCTAGGCATACCCTTATTGATCTCACAATCTATTAGTGCAAATTTTTTTGTATCTCGAAACATATTATCAAAAATCAAATGCTATATCTTATATCTTTTCAGAATTAACAAACTTATAGGGCTCTTTTCTTTTGAGGACAATTATTGTAGGTTCATCATTCTTATCCTCAAAAGACAGGGTATCTGATAGGGGATTTTTCATTAAGATAAAACCTCATAGAAATTTTAAAAAACAGCATTTAGAATAGTTAGAATATAATCCATAGATCAAACTGGTCAAATCAAAGCAAAAAAATAGGAATAGTCTCAGATCAATAGTCAATTTTCACATTGAACAGTAGCACTAAAAATGGATAGTAACACCAAAAATTGATAGTAGTACCAAAAATAGGGGTGTCCACAATTTGGCACTCCTGTCTAGGAAGAAAAACTATCAAGGTTTCTAAAAATAAGCAAAAAATTTAATTTAGGGATGGTTTTTGCACTTCCAAATCATTCAGATTTAGTAGTTTCATCACAATTTTCTTAGATATAAGGGGTTATCATGCACAACATGATGGTTCTCACTTTTAGTTAGATTTTTTAGTTGGAATAACATCTAGATCAAAATCCATGTTCCAGACATCAGTGATTGGGGGTAATGTACATAATACATTGATCTTATTTTATTTTTGAGTTTAGTTTATTCCAAGCATTCTTAGTAGTTGCATGCCTTACTCTATCTACAGGTGGTTAAAATCAAATTTGAGTTAAAATTTCATACAAGTTTAGATTTCCAAGTACCCAAGTTTCTAATTTAGCTTTCATATAATCCTAGTACGTCAATTTTGGAGTGGCTTTATACAAGCCTAATCTCTATCTTTTGAAATTGCCAAGAGTGGCCTAGTTTTTAGCATACATTCAATTATCCATACCACAGTGTCAGATTTTTAGCACATTCATGGGATATATGATCCATTTCATATGACATATATTGTATACTAGTATACCTTCATAGCTTTATTTCATGGGGAAATGATGGAGCCAAAGGACCAACCTTTGTATTCTTGAGCCACCTATTCAGAGGGATTGGACACACAATCCATACATCGATTAACACACGTATGATTCATTAAATTCACTTAGTTCATGAAGATGGAGATAAAGGGATAGCCTTTGCATTCTTGAGCTATATTTTAGGGTATGAAGCAATCAGCTCCATTCTTAATATTACTCTTGATTCAACACATACTCAACATAATCTAACATCACAATAGGTTATGTATTGGTTCACGTATTCGATGAGGTGTATTCATTCCTCTCTCTTCATTTACTCAATTTTTATAATCTTTTATTTTAGATATAGAGTATCTAGTAAGAACTGATCTACTTCATGTTTTTTATTTTAGATTCACACATCATAACATGCTCTCTCTATGCACATCTAACATCACATAACTTCATAGCTTCTCCATTATAGGTAAGTTTAGGTATGATTTATATTTTTATTTTATCCTTGTATTCTATTTACTAAATCACTAGAATAAAGGTGGGGAAAGTGTAATCATATAAAATGCAAAATTGGATGACTTAGGAATGGATAATATTGCCCAACCTATAGGTCCTCTTTCTTGCTTACTTAACCCTTATCAGTTAAACTTTCACTAATTTTTAGTCACCCATAGCTTCTCAGACCTAGATTTTTGAGACCCAGATCCATCCCTTCAAGTCTCATCCTCCTTGGACAATATCACCCAATTTGGATAGAACAACCAAAATTTAGCAATGTCTTATTTTCAATGCTATTTTCCAAGTTCATTTTCACTTCTAATAATCAAGTTTTATTGATTCTTTATCTTTGCCCCTATAAAATCAATACAACCTCATCTAACCCATGATCATCAATTTACATTTAAAATGACATTCAATGTATATTTAGAAGGGTTGACACTCATTCACAAGAGAGAAGCAAGAATACAAACAAGTACACTCAATCACTCTTCCCTATTCTCTACATACAACCTTTTAAGACTAATTCAAGCTTATTAAAGCACTCATATCAATCCCTAGTCATCTAAAGTACATTCCAATTTTTCATTATAGTTGTATATATCACATAATTTCACCAAGCACTTCGAATGGGAGAACTACATTAGCTTGATCCCTATTTAGAGTATTGTTATGTAGGTAGTGTGCTGACACATGGGGTGTGAAGAGTGTTTAGTGTACTTTTACACACTAACCCCTTTTCTCTTTCCCAAGTTTACTATTCAAGTTTAATTACTAAGAGATCTTAAGAGTTTTAAATATTAAATTAGACACATAATGAGCTCTGCATAGAATCAAGCTTTGATATTTCACTTCTAGGGTTTTATAGGCTTGTTGAACAAAACCCAAAAAATCTAGACCACCATAATAATAGTGCTAGAATTGGAAAATAACACCAAAAGTGGAAAATAGCTCCAAAAAGTGGACTATAGTTCCAAGTAGTAGGGTGTCCTAAGTTTGGTTTTCCTATCCAATCTAAAAATAGAGTTCTAGGTCCTGTTTGTGATAGTCTACCATCCATGCACAGTAATTTATGGATCTTGAATCATGCATTTTGACCCATAATAAGATAAGTTGTAATATCTCTCATTTATTACTATATTTAAAAAATATATAATTCATATCTATTTACACAAATTAGTAGGCTAATTGAGAAACATTAATTACTTATTTAAATTTACTTAGACCTTTATTTACTTAAGAATTAAAAAACTAATTCTCAAAAAGAATAAAACAAAAATCTTCTCAAGAGTTATAATTAAATCTTGTGTTTCATCAGTAATATGATTTGTATAATCTTGATAAATTAAGGTTTTGTGATTCTTGTATTGAAATATTTTTTTAAAGAAGAGTAAAATTACTTGGCTTACATTTTCTTGTTTAATTTTAATTGATTTTGCATGGATGTGATTTGGCCACGTATTTTTGACCCCAATATTGGGATTCAAAGTTGAAGTACTTGTGTTATTCATTGAAGCATTTAACCTTGACTCTGCATCAAGATATGACACCTTGTTGTCATTAATGATACATTAATGTTTATATATTAGTATGGCGTAGACTCCTTATGCTCTCACATAACCATAATTTAGGTAACCCCACAGAATAATTTCCCAAGTTTAAGTCTTTGAGGTAATAGGTATTATTTTTTGTCACTTATTTTAATTAAGATTTTGGGGTTGAATTCATATCCAAATATTAGTTTTTAAATTCAATAAAGGTGACTTACTCTCATAGGTACTTAAATTGGTGAATTAAATTATCTCAAAATTATTTTACAAGGGATAAAAATTAAGGAGTCAAATCCCTATTAGATAATTTAATCATGTAATTTAATGAAAAAATATAAATAAATTTTTTTAATAAGAATAATTATAATAAACAATTAAAAAATTTTAATATTTTTATATTCAAAAACTATCTACATTTATTATTTATTTTTATTAATGTTTAAATCTTTTTATTAAATAGTGTACACTATTTAAATGTTTAATATGTTTAAATATATAAATATTTTTCAAAATAATTTTATATGTTATAAATTTTTATATAAAATTTTAAATTATTATATAAATAAAAATTTCCACATGCTTTGAAATTAGGGTGATGTTTATATTTTTATCTTTCCATTATTTTTTCACAGTTTTTCTCTCTCCTTTTAGAAGGTCAAAATTCATTCTTTTATTGACTGTTAGATTAACTGTCACATTAGTGGTGGAAATGTTGACTCCATTTTCACTATCATTTATATAGGTCCTTCTTGTTAGGTATTTAATCTATTTAATGTATTGATTTACTATATCTAAAATGTGTGATTTGTTTGGCTTGACATGACCCTTTTATTCATTGTTTACTTCTTTAAGTTATGAAATTGCTAAGATTTAGATAGACTTGGATTTTTGTTATGAAATGTTTGAGATAATTAAATGGTGAATATTAAGATTATTTAGTGCTTAATTGTATTTAACATGGACGCAAATGGTGAATGTGAGGGGAAAATATGCATTTTTTATTAACTGTAAGCAAATAATCATAGTAAACAAGAATCATGATATGAGAGGGTTTCAATGGTTTCACGATGTCTTTATCTCCTCGAATCATTTATTTGTTGGCTATATTTGAGATAATTTTAATTTTTTCCATTTTAGACTGAGTTGAAAAGTCATTTTTTTGCCTGTTCTAGGTTATTATTATTTGACTTGAATTCTTTCCATTTTAAATTGAGTTGAAAAGTCATTTTTTAGGGTGGTGAACTTTTTCCTCATGCCACATCATAAACTTTAATGAGTGAATGATTGAATAACAACTACCATTATTATTTGGGGTGGTGAACATTTCCTTCATGATTCAATATTATTGGGTAGAGGGGTCCCATTAATCAATATATATTAAAAAAATTCCTATAAAATATTTTCATTTTAAAAAATAGAAATAAATACAGTTTAGGGAGAAGTTTTTGAGGGGTGGGAAGCAACAAGGGGATGAAGATTTGTATGGTTGCTCCTTTTTTTTTTTGTTAGCTATAATTTTCATCCAGTCAATTTTTTTTTTCAAATAAATTTTGTGTAGTAAAATGCTCCTAATTTCTCTTAGTAGCATGTATTACACATTATTTTTTTAGTATTTAGAGCACATCCAAGTATCTTCAGAGCATCCTATACAAGTATTCAGAGTGCCTTATACAAGTCTTTAGAGTATTCTTAGACTTCTTTAGAGCATCCTATGTATGTATTTAGAGCACACCTAGTGCATCTTTGGAACAATTCTGGAGCATTCTTTGGAGTCTCTTCATAGCGTTAAATCTTTGGATCTTAATTTATTAATCCTCAAAATTTTAGCCAAAAGAGTTACCAAAACTCTTTGTTTCCTTCTCAAAATTACCCCATTAGGATGTGTTACTATACTCAAAATTATCCCATCCTTGAGATGTGTTTTTATACTCAAAACTACTATATTCATCCAAGTTAAACACAATAACAAGGTAAATAATCAATAATAAATTACATATAGATAAAGAAAAAATTGTATTCATATCCTACTAAGATCAGAATTTAACTATTAAATGCAATATAATATATAACTAAAGACTACATTTTATAGATAATTTATATAAGTATGATGAGTTGTATGAAATGATCATCATTTCTCCCCCACACATTATCTTTTATAATTCCTATTGTAAATAAGTGGTATGATTGATCCTTAATCCAAATTTTGTGAGTCAAACCTCTAACTCAGATCATAAAATTAAAAATGATGGGCCCAATCATGGTGGCCCCTTGGCAAGAATCCAAGATCTCTGATAACTTTATGTAATGATGCTTAAAATTAAACTTTTGATTGAGAAGTCTAACACCTCCATGGAGATAGAGGATACATAATGATAGGAGTCCTGAACCTCATCCCAATCTAGACATCTAAACCTCTTTCCTCCAATATCTAAGTGATTATCTCACAAATTATTTTGTCTCTTTTTAGACTCTATATAATATTGGCAGGGCTAAGAACTTCCATGTGATTAAACTTAATAGTTAATGTCTACCACATAGAAATACTTGCATTGATAAAATTTTCTTGAAAATATAATGGTCATGAAAACAACCCAGTGCATAGATGTTTGTGTGTTTTTGGGTGCTAAATCAGTCTATGTAACACTTTTCAAACACCATTGTGTAGGATCAAGTCAAGTCTAATCACCTTAAAATTTCACATGATGGTATAAAAATGTAAGAATAATGTTAGGGTCAAACAATTATTATAAATTCACTCTCAAATGAAAAATGCATAGCTATGAAAATTGTCTTCCAAGCTAGTTTTTTTATGTTTCCAATTTTTAGATCTAGCTAGTGCCCATATTTCAAGCTCATTTTGTCAATGGTAAAAGAGGTCAAATATTTTATAAATTTATCATAATGATATATCAATGCAATTAGAGTGAAATAGTAAAGATAGTCTACACATATTAGATATAATGTGTGGAATGTGAAACTATCAAAATCAACTTTTACGCTAATTTTTACTTGGTCATTTTCTACATCTACCAGTTGATAAATATGCCTAATGATCACTTTTGAATCCCATTTTAATAGGATCAAATGTAATCTAAATTACATGAAAATTTATATTATTATACCCTAATGGTATGAAAAAGTAATATATTTTATTTTGTAGCTGTGTGAGCTTCCAGTGAAAATTTATGATGGTATGAACTGACCCTTCTAAGAAGATTTATCATAGACAACTTTTCACTAGAAAACACTCAGAAGGAAGGTCATATGGATTATTTTTATGTTTTCAAAAAATTAAAAATACCCTTTTGAGAATTTTTTCAAGATATCTTTGTAAATATATAATATGATGGATTTTTCTCATATATTGCTTTATGATTTTCCATGTTCTAAAGGTGTTGATGTAACTATGTGCAACTGCATGTTAGTTTTTTAGTCATATTTTTTGATCTATATCTCCATTTTCAATACCATTTATTGTGTTCAAATTTGATTTATCCCTCTTTAGAATTATGCTTATTTCAAATTGGATAAATATATGATCAAAATTGGTTAATATCATAGTTGTAACACTATGTTAATTTGACAAGCCTTCACAAAGTGTCTAGAGGCTTCTAGAAGACCAAGTGGGAGATGTGATGAATTTGGAAAGTGGGAGAGGTTAAATGGAAATATAAGGTAGCTAAAATAATTTAATAATATTTCTATAAGAATGAATACTTTCTCCATGTAGGATGACATCACTCAAGTTATCATCAATTTTCCCCTCTTCTATCTTCTATTTTCTTCTATATATCTCTCATTTTTCTCATTAGAAAAGTCTAATTTCTCTTATGGTATGGCTTATCCATCATCATTTTATAATGAAAACACCTCTTGATAGTAATATAATATTTCAGTTACCTTTCTATATTCTTTCATCTTGTGTTTAGTTGAGTTTGTGCATGAATAAATTGTGAAGGATCTCTCTTACTTGGTGTTTGTCCTCTCTCATGCCTCTATGAAAGATATTTTTATGTTTGCAGGTTTTAGGATGTGTTATATTAGTCATTAGGTAAAGTTAGGGCATGAATATGATCATCCCTTTCTCATTTGTCTTATTCAGTTGAGCCTTCTTAAGAAACACTTATGCAATGAGATAGTTATGGAGTTTGTGTGTGTGTATGAGTTCTTAGTTATCATATTTATATGTCTTAGAGTAATAATAAGTGTCAAATATTGGTAAGTCACCTTTTTTAGTTTTTAGTCATCCCTTTCTCCTCTTTCTAACCCTTTTTTTGGTAATCAATAGTTTAGCATAGTTTTCTAAGAGCCTAATTGATACACCTAGTGATGTCTATTTAAATTGAGACCATTTGGTATTGAAGTTTTATAGTTCATTGTTTGGTGGGTTTTAGTTTTGATATGATTTATAAATCCTAAAAATATTAAATGGAACTCTAACTCTAGTTTGAAGGAAAGTAAATCTAAATTTTTTGTTAATCATTCACACTATCAACATTCAGAACTTCAACATCCAAAACATAAACATCTAGAACTTTGAAATAGGAAATTGGAAACTCCTTGGAATGAGAAGGAGATGTGTATTTAAACTAATCTTAGCATCTATTCAGAGGACACAAAATTTTGGTGATCTTAATGCCCAAATATACTTATTCAAAATATAGACAATCTAAGAGTTAAATCCCATGCTTTTAGGAAGGCATTGGAACTGAATCAACTAATCATAGAGAGGAAATACTTAATCTAAACTAAATATACTTATCTAGTTTAAAAAATAAAGATACAAATATATTCAAACTATTTTAAGCCATTACCATGGATGGTAATGTATAAAATAAGACATAAATATAGAAAGTCTATTTATAGATATCCATAAAATTATTATTTTGAATAGTAGGATCTAGTTGGTATTTAGAGAACATCTAGGTATCTTCAAAGCATCTTATACAGGTCTTTGGAGCACCCTGAATAGGTCTTCAGATTATTCTTAGACTTCTTCAAAGCATCCTATGTATGTCTTTGAAGCACACCTAAAGCATATTGGAGCAATTCCAGAGTGTCTTCAAAGTTCCTTTAGAGCATTGAATCTTTGGATCTCAATTTTATAATCCTCAAAATTATAACTGAAAGAGTTTTCAAAACTATTAGTTGCCTTCTCAAAATTACCCCATCATTGGCATGTATTTTTGTACTAAAAATGACCCCATCCTTGGGATGTGTTGCTATACTCAAAACTATGCTATTCATCCAAGTTAGACACAATAACAAGGTAAAGAATTAGTAATTAATTATATACAAACAAATAACAAATTGCATTCATATCCTACTTAGATCATACTTTATTTATTAAATGCAATACAATATATAACCAAAGGCAACATTTTATAGATAGTTTATATAACTATGATGAGCTATATGAAATGCTCATCATTTCTCTCCCACAATTTACCTTTTACAAGTACTCTTTTAAAGAAGTGGGATGACTGATCCTTAATTAAAATTTATTGAGTCAAAACTTTGACATAGATCATAAACTTCAAAATAAAGACCACAATTATGGTGTCCCATTGACAAGAAACTAAGATCTTTGACAACTATATGCACCTAGGCTTCAAATTCAACTTATGCATGAGAAATCCAACACTGCCATATAGATAGAGGAAACATAATGATAGGAGGCCTAAACTTAATACCAATCTAGACATCTAAACCTCTTTCCTTTAAGAATTGAGTGATTATCTAGAAAACTACTTTGAATCTTCTTAGGCTCCATTTAATATTGGTGGGGTTGAGGACTTCCCTATGATTCAACTCAATAGGTAATTTATCTCACTTGGTAAGACTTGCATTGATAACATTGGTATAATGGTGGTTTAGAAAATCTCTAAAAGAATTAATATTATATCACAATAGTTCATGATATTTTTTCTTCATATACATGTGATACAGTCATTGAAAAGTATAAATAAGTTTCTTTAGTTCTAAAAATTGTGGTCTCATACATAACCCATTTGTGCTTGTATTTATATAAATTTATTATTAGTCTATTATCATGCCATTTGGTTCCTTAGTGTGGAGAGAAAGGCATGCAATTGTGTTTCTCCAAAAAATAAATTTATTAGAAAACCATATTGATATCCTAACAATAAATTGAAAGTATAAAATTGACAAATGAGATCCTACCTTTCTTCAGTGCTCTTTAGAAAAATGTCCATAAATACATACTCATCTTTAATGATATGTGAAAAAACAAGGGAAATTAACTAAATCTACCATTTATAAAACTTCTCATGCAAGTAAAGAACATAAACTGTTGAACATTTCCTTCACGCTAATAGTTTTTCAAAATAACACAAATGTGTTGGATAGAAGCCTATACTTTCTGTATTTGTAATTGGGATTCTACCAATTGATTTTGAGATTCCTCCTTAATCTTGGAATTTTCATCCTTTAATTTTTAAATATTATTTTGGGTGCTATGGTAGATAGATATTATTTCATGTAATGGAATAGGGAAAAAGGGAATAGATCTTGTTGTACCCTTTGTATGAACTACAATTTCTCATCTTTCTCTTTACATGGCTAAAATAGAGGCTTATAACTCAAAATTTTGAGAAATGAACTCTATTATTATATTAGTATGTTGGGCAAGCATTAAATTTATATCATAAATAATTTCTCTTAGATTATTAATTAGATTATGCTTATCAACATTGGCATTTTTCAAATCAGCAATCTAAGTGTCTTTTATAGTAAGAGAATTCTACAAATTACTCAATTCTTAGTTTTGTGAAAACATTACATTATGGACCCTAGTATGTTTATCTTGTATTCCTTGAAGAATTATTTATTGTTCACTAAAATCTAGTAACATATTCTTCTCACATTTGTTTCAAATTAGAAATCATCAAGTCCTTACCTTTTAAAGTTGAATGGAGAAAATCTAACTCTATTTGTTACAATCTAATTATTTTATCATGGCATGATAAATCCATGACATAATATAAATTGTTCTTCATTGATATAATGTGGAGAATATGGATCATATTAAATCAAGGGTGCCTTACCCTTATCAGCAACAAAAGGCACAAGATGCTCTGCTTCTTGAGGTACATCTTCTTCTTCTAGGGTTTTCTCTACAAATACAAATTTTTCTATGGCCTGCACATCTTTTTCTTCTTCTTCCTATAAGATAAGTTGGTGAAAATGATGAAGTTTAGTTATATGAATATGAGGGGGGTCTAAATAAAATCCTATTTATTTCTTTGATCTCTAGTGTAGTATCTTTAGAACTAAAGGTAATGGAGATGGTTGTTCTACAATTTGAACTATGGTTTATTCAAAATGGATTGTAGTGGAAGGAAGAGAGGTAGGGTGTGGTTTATTTTTTTATGAATTGGAGAAAAATTTGGATAAATGATGAACTTAAACAGCATATATAAGTTCCAAACAGGGTTAACTGAGCATAGAAATTTTTTTCTTTTTTTTTTTATTTGAAATTTCTAATGACCCAGTATTAAACTGTAATTCAGTGTTGAGTGTAAAACCAACGTTGAATGTTTTGCCCAGCTGGAATCTTAAGGACCAGCGTTGAATTTCTTTTGAAATTGGGTGGCTAGCAATTTAAAACACAATATTTAACAAGAAGAAACTATGGCCCAGCAATTTAAAGTGTGGCGGCCAGCAGTTGTTTTCTTTTTCCAGTAGCTGAGATATTTGTTGGAGCGCCCAGAAATTACAAACATATATAAAGTAATACTACGCCCCAGTTTTCTTCTCCAACATTCAACGCCTTGGCACCCAGCACAAAGTGTATGCAGTCTATAAGTTGTAAAAATAAACAATAGAACTACCATCCAGCATTTAATACGCCCAGCACAATTTGAATAGAGCGCCCAGCATTATTTTAAGATAAATGCATACAAATGAAATGTTCCAGAATAAAAACGCCCAACAGAAAATGTTCAAACAAATTAGAATGGCCAACAATGTTCAAATCAGGAGACTTACGTTTTCAATTCCTCTGCCAAGTCTGCAAATCTGCCTCCTTTGCGTCCCCCTGTTCTCTTCTTTTTTTTTTTCAATGTTTTTCCCCTATTTTTTTTTTCTAAAAAAATCTTCTATTCTTTTTAACACACAAAAACCTTCGAATGCAAACAAAAGCTCTTAACAAATTATTCCATCCTGGGCTGGGCGCAACAATCTGCCCAAACTGCACTCAAACAAACTCCCAAGATAAGGAGATTCTAACTAAACTACAGGCTTAAAACAATATTAAGATTAAAATAAGTTTTCAAAATGCAAAAGTAAAAAGGAGGGAAAACAAAGCAATTTAATTCTTCAATTGATGCTCTTGCATCATTCTTCCAACCAGCAGAAGAGGTGTTCTTCACTTGTTGTTCTTCTGCATCACTTCGTCTATACTTGTGCCCATCTTAAGGATATCATCTGCAGTCAACCATGTTGCATCTTCAGCTGGTAGATTCTTCCACTTAGTGAGATACTGGAAGTATTCTTTGTTTCTTGTCTTTTTAACTATTTTCTTTTCTAAAATGCTCTCAATTTCTTTTGGCACTTCCTTTGGTAGTTGTTGTTCCCATTGGATAACTTTGTCCACTTCTGTTTCAGTTTCTTGGCCTGGTTTTTCTTCATCCTTGTATGGATATAAATCTGCAATATTAAAAATTGGAGAGATTCCAATCCCCTTTGGCAATTCTATTTCACATGCATTATTTGAAAACTTCCTTATTACCTTGCATGGTCCTATTTTCTTTACCTTCAACTTGTTGTATTCTTTCTTTGGAAACCTCTCTTTTCTAAGATGAGCAAGAACAAGGTCTCCAATATTGAAACTGACCTCTCTTCTCTTTTGATCTGCCCTTAGCTTGTATTTGAGGGTGTTTTCTTCAAGTTTCTTCTTTACCTGTTCATGCAAATTTTGCATGGCATTGGCAAATTCTTCTGCATCAGCACTCCTTGTCTCCATATTGCTTAAATTTCTTAACTCATACACGCCTCTTGGATGCATTCCATACATGATTTGAAATGGGCTCAATCCTGTACTTCTGTTAGGAGAATCATTATAGGCAAATTCAGCTTGTGCAAGTGCAAGATCCCATTGTTTCGGATGCATACTTACCAGGCTTCTCAAGATGTTGCCCAAGCTCCTATTGACAACCTCTGTTTGGCCATCCGTTTGAGGATGATAGGCTGAACTGAAACTTAGTTGTGTTCCCAATTTCTTCCATAAGGTTCTCCAAAAATGCCCAACAAATTTGGTGTCCCTGTTAGAAATAATACTTCTAGGCAATCCATGCAATCTAACAATATCCTGGAAGAATAGATTAGCTATGTGAGTAGCATCACTTGTTTTGAAACATGGAATAAAGTGAGCCATCTTTGAAAACCTATCTACCACAACAAATATGGAATCATGGCCTTTTTGAGTTCTTGGCAAACCAAGTACAAAATCCATGCTTATTGAATCCCAAGGCCTATTTGGAATGGGTAGTGGCTGGTACAAACCTGTGTTTTGACTGCTTCCCTTAGCATATTGGCATATTTTACATCTTTCAACAAATTTTTTAACATCATTACTCATACCTGGCCAATAGTAGTGAGCACTCAATTGTGCTAATGTCTTGTTCTGCCCAAAATGTCCTGATAAGCTGCCACTATGTTTTTCCTTCAACAAATTTTCCCTCATGGAACTCTTGGGAATACAAAGCTGGCTGCCTCTGAACAACAGACCCTCTTGGACCATGAAATCTATCCAGGGACTTCTTTCAACTCTTACCGGATTCATGCAAGCTTCATATGGTTCCTTAAAGTCTGAATCTTCCTTATATAGTTTCTTCAAATCTTCAAATCCCATAATACTTACTTGAGACTCTTGTATGATCAGATTTCTCCTGCTTAAGGCATCTGCAACCTTGTTAGATTGTCCTTTCTTATGCTTAATAGTGAATGTGAAAGTTTGTAAAAATTCAATCCATTTGACATGATTTTGATTCAACTTATCCTGATTGCTAATGAACTGTAAAGCATAATTGTCAGTGAACAAAACAAATTCTTTAGGCAAAAGATAGTGCCTCCATTTCTTCAAAGCTTGTACAAGAGCATAGAACTCTTGATCATAAGCTGAATATTTCTTCTTAGCATCACTTAACTTCTCACTAAAGTATGCTATAGGCTTCCCATCTTGACTTAAAACAGCACCTATTGCAATTCCACTAGCATCACATTCTACTTGAAAAAGCTTATTAAAATCAGGCAAGGTCAAGATTGGCTCTTCAGTTACCTTCTTTTTCAACAATCTGAAACTCTTATCAGCAGCCTCAGTCCAACAAAAACTTCTTTTATCACCCTTGATTGTATCTATCATTGGAGCAACAATTCCACTAAAATTTCTTATGAATTTCCTATAGAAGCTAGCCAAACCGTGAAAGCTTCTTACCTCATATGTGCTCCTGGGTGTAGGCCATTCAAGTATGGCTTTAATCTTTTCCTTATCCATCTTCAATCCCTCTTTAGAAATCACAAATCCCAAATATATCAACTCTGTTTTCAGAAAAACTGCACTTTTTGACATTTATTAGCAACTTCTCCTTATGTAATTTACTCAACACCATTCTCAAATGTTTCAAATGTTCTTCTTTAGTTTGACTAAACACCAAAATATCATCCAAATACACTATCACAAACTTACCAGTGAACTCCTTCAGTACTTCATTCATTAGCCTCATGAAGGTGCTTGGTGCATTGGTTAGTCCAAATGGCATAACTAACCACTCATAGAGTCCATCATTAGTCTTGAAGGCTGTTTTCCATTCATCCCCTTCTCTTATCCTAATCTGATGGTAACCACTTTTCAAATCTATCTTAGAGAAATATGTAGCTCCACTTAAACAATCAAGTAAATCATCAATTCTTGGCAATGGAAATCTATACCTGATAGTAATCTTGTTGATTGCTCTGGAGTCTGTACACATTCTCCAACTCCCATCTTTCTTAGGACTCAACACTGTAGGGACAGCACAAGGACTTAAACTCTCTCTTACCAATCCTTTGTCTAATAATTCTTGAACTTGATGCTTGATCTCTTCATTCTCCTTTGGTGTCAACCTGTAGGCAGCCTTGTTTGGTAGATTTGCTCCTGGAATCAAGTCTATGTGATGACTAATACTTCTCAATGGTGGTAACTCATCAGGTAAATCATCTACCACAATGTCAATGTATTCATTCAACATATCTTGAATCTCTAGTGGCAAATCAATCAACTTCGTACTAGTGACTACACTCCTTGGCTTACCAATTACGGCAAAGTTTACCTCTTCTTTCTTCATTTGATGTAGAAACTCTTTGCCACTTACTATCAAAACTTTAGAATTCTGTCCAACAACAGCAGCAGCCTCTTCTTTCAATGGTGTAAGTATATGCTTGATCCCATCCTTTTCAAACATGTATGTATTTTGCCTTCCATCATGTATGGCCTTCCTGTCAAATTGCCAAGGCCTTCCAAGCAAGATATGACATACATCCATGGGCATAACATCACATAAAATCTGATCCTTATATGTTCCTATCTGAATATCTACTTTGCATTGTTCACTTACCAGAAGTTTATGTCCTTTTTGTAGCCAAGAGACTTGATAAGGTGTAGGATGTACCTCCTTCTTCAAGCCTAGTTTCTCCACCATCTCAGTTGACACAAGATTGTCAGTACTTCCGCTGTCAATAATGACCTTACAGCATTTCCCTTTACTCTTACATGTGGTTCTAAATAAAGTTTTTCTTTGAGGTGGTTCTACAAATTCTTTATTTGGCTTTAATAAAATTCTTTTCATCAAAAGAGACTCACCTTCTTCTGGATTATCTTCATAAGCTGCTGTAACTTTTGCATCTTGTTTTTCACCTTCAATCACATGTACACTTCTCTCATGGCTGGTAGAAGGGTTCTCTGTACACTCATATGCCCTATGCCCTGCATACTTGTTGCATTTAAAGCATTTGCCCATGAATCTTCCTCTTCCTCTCTGATATCCTTGGTATGGTCTTCTTCCTCTTGGTGTATAGCTGCCTCTTGAACTTTGTGAGCTGCTGGCCTCTTCATGAGATGTTTGCAGCTGTCTTCTACCTCCTTGAAATCCTCTACCTCTGTTGAACCTGCCCCTTCCTCTTGAGAAGGATGTTTGTTTCCTTGCAATCTTCTCCTCAGATTTCAAGGCAAATTGATATGCCTCCTCAACTGTCTTAGGAATGAGAAGACTAATTTCATCTTGAATGGCAAATTTCAAGCCATTGGTGTATCTGGCTACCTTTTCTGTGTCATCCTCAATATGACCTGATCTTATAGTCAACCTATAAAACTCTTCAGTGTATTCTTTCACAGACAATTCTTTTTGCTTCAAATTTTGTAATTGATTAAAAAGATTTGTTTGATAATCTTTAGGCATAAACTTACCTTTCATTTTTGCTACCATTCTGTCCCAGCTTCTGATCTTTGGCTTCCCTTTTCTTCTCCTTTCTTCTTGCACTCCATCCCACCACAGGGATGCATGTTTCTTTAGCCTTGTCATGGCATATTTGACTTTCTTTTCATCTTCTTCAATCCCTTCATACTCAAAATATTTATCTAATGCATTAATCCAATCAATTAATTCTTCAACATTCAAATTACCTTCATACATTAGAACCTCCATTTTTGGCTTGGTGTTCACCTTCATAATGGCTTTGATCAACCTTTCCTCAGCTGTTTCTTCTTCCACCACCAATTCATCTTCTGGTGGCTCCTCTTCTCTATCACTGACTTCACCCATGTCAGTGCCTCTTCTTTGAGCCATCTCCAGGTCTTGTAGCCTAGCTGTCAGGTTCCTAATCTCCTCTGCCAATGCAACCTGTCCTCCAGGTCTCCTTCCTCCAGCTCTACCTCTGTTCCTGATTCTCATGGCCATCTTGCTTTCTGTCCACAAATCTGGTTTTGCTTCTCTTGGGCTTGGATCACAAGCTCTGATACCAAATGATGAACTTAAACAGCATATATAAGTTCCAAACAGGGTTAACTGAGCATAGAAATTTTTTTCTTTTTTTTTTATTTGAAATTTCTAATGACCCAGTATTAAACTGTAATTCAGTGTTGAGTGTAAAACCAACGTTGAATGTTTTGCCCAGCTGGAATCTTAAGGACCAGCGTTGAATTTCTTTTGAAATTGGGCGGCTAGCAATTTAAAACACAATATTTAACAAGAAGAAACTATGGCCCAGCAATTTAAAGTGTGGCGGCCAGCAGTTGTTTTCTTTTTCCAGTAGCTAAGATATTTGTTGGAGCGCCCAGAAATTACAAACATATATAAAGTAATACTACGCCCCAGTTATCTTCTCCAACATTCAACGCCTTGGCACCCAGCACAAAGTGTATGCAGTCTATAAGTTGTAAAAATAAATAATAGAACTACCATCCAGCATTTAATATGCCCAGCACAATTTGAATAGAGCGCCCAGCATTATTTTAAGATAAATGCATACAAATAAAATGTTCCAGAATAAAAACGCCCAACAGAAAATGTTCAAACAAATTAGAATGGCCAACAATGTTCAAATCAGGAGACTTACGTTTTCAATTCCTCTGCCAAGTCTGCAAATCTGCCTCCTTTGCGTCCCCCTGTTCTCTTCTTCTTTTTTTTTTTCAATGTTTTTCCCCTGTTTTTTTTTTCTACAAAAATCTTCTATTCTTTTTAACACACAAAAACCTTCGAATGCAAACAAAAGCTCTTAACAAATTATTCCATCCTGGGCTGGGCGCAACAATCTGCCCAAACTGCACTCAAACAAACTCCCAAGATAAGGAGATTCTAACTAAACTACAGGCTTAAAACAATATTAAGATTAAAATAAGTTTTCAAAATGCAAAAGTAAAAAGGAGGGAAAACAAAGCAATTTAATTCTTCAATTGATGCTCCTGCATCAATAAAAAAGGACCAAACCATTTTACCCCTTAGTTTACTAATAAAATAATGGTGACAAATGAGTATAAGCAACCCAAGATGATGAGTAGACCCAGTACCTCATCTTATCTTCCAAGAAACATTAATCAAATAATTATGAAGGAAAGAGGGATCTAATATTATATTATTATTGAATATATCCTTTCCTCAAGTGAAGAAGGAGTCTCATATCATCTCCACCCACTACTATAGACTAACCATCACAAGTGATATATATCATTATCTAGAAAACAACATTTTACCAAGGTTAAGGAAGAATTTATCATATAATTACCTTGACCACTCCTTGGGGGATTTGGATAGTCTAGGGTGTGGTGAATTTCCTTTAAAAAACATATACATTAGGTTATAAAAACTAAAATTTTCAATGGTAACTACACCATCCTCAAGAATCCTACATAGAGCACTGATTATAAAGGGATTTATTGGAATGCTCTTCCATTTGATAATAGGATTATATTCATCAAAATTATCATATAACTCTAGTAAAATTTCTTCATGGAATCCCTACAACATTTTAAATAAATTTAAATAACCTATTATTTTAAAGACATCTTCAGCTTCTTCATCTTGTAACAATGTATCAAAGAATTTTGGTTCACTCATTTTCTCTCTCCCTTCCACTTTTAGAGCAAGCACTATTTAATTGCAAATTTAACTATATTGTAAAAACTAAGAACTCAAATTCACATAAGGAACATGTGAAGTAAAAGGTTAGAGATACGACACAATAATTGATGGTAGCAATGATGTAACAATGAATACCAAAGTAGGTTATATGATTTGATTATCAAAAGAATGATGGTGATAATTATGTCAATCTCTTTAGAACATGAGAGATATAATGGGAAGGTAATTTATCTGGTCAAGTACTAATAATGTGTCATAAAGTTCATTATTTACAATATTGGGAGCAATAATCACAATGAATTACACATCATACCAAATATTTCTGAAATACCCTCTATTTAAAACATAGTCACATCAATTTTATTTGAAAAGACCATTTGGAAAAATCATCACATAAAATATATTGGATCATATATTTTGAAAATACCTTCACATCAAATATATTGGAGATCTTTTTAAAACACCATCACATCAAATTATGGATTATGGTATTGGTAGCCTAATGGCATTATCTTGATTCTCAATAATGGATGTGGATTCTTCCCTTTCATGATTTTTCATATTAGAAGCATAGATATCAGTATTCAGAGCATAGATCTAGTATTTGGATCTAAGTCACTAGTCTTTAAAGCTAAACCTTCAGACTTTGGAGCAAAATTGTAGTCTAATTCAGACTTTGTATATATATATATATATATATATATATATATATATATATATATATATGAAGCACCTTATATATATAAAGTACTTAATTTATTACAAAAACCTTATATATATTTAGAACCTTATATAAATATATATATATATAACCTTATATATATGGTGTTTTTTTAATATATTTGTAGCCAATTACATCTACTTAATCCATGTCTTGTCTACAGAATCATTTGGGGGCTATGTTGATAGAGGTAATGGCTAAGATAGAGTTAGCCCTTGGAAGGAAGACATCTAGGGAGGAATCCTCTCCACATGGTAGAATAAGTCATTATAATGTTTATCATCTATAGCCAATGTAATGGTATTGAAATTGGTGTCTCAAAAGACTATGTTTAACCCATATGAATAGAAAAATGGGACATGTTTTGACTTGGAAATTCTAAATGTTTTTGATTTAGCCATGGATTTTAATTTTTGATTAATGAGCTTGTATATTGTCTTAATTTTGGATGAATGCGTATAAGTCCTTTAGAAAATAACACATATCACTTCAGATTTCTTCAACAGATAGAAATTGAAAGTGAATGCAAATCCTTGAGATTACAAACTTTAAACTATGGATTTTCTATAATTTTGAACTGCAAGATACAAGCCATAAATGGAAAGTATGTTTTAATTAATTTGACTTAAATCTAGGGTATATCTTTAGTTTTATTCCAACAACTTAAAAAATACACTTTTAGGAACTATCCAATCACTGTTCTCAGTTTATCCATGCATCTTCCCATCATAGATCAAGAACTTATGAGATAAAGGTCCACATGTCTTAAGCCTATTAATTCCAACTACTAATTGGTTTTCACATAGTATTTATCTATCCAAGATTTAATTGAATAGCTAATAGGTGTCATTTTATCATGAAATCATAATATTGAGATATTGAATATTACACACTACATACAAACTTGTGAAGGGCATGATTGAGTACCAAAGGGCATGATTCAATTGGATCATTTTGTCATAGGACTTTATAAAATAATTAAGGCCTTAGAAGGTTATGATCGGGTGCCATGTGTCATGATTTTGTTTGGTTATAACTCCTTTGTGTGATAAAAATTAGCAATTAAATGACAAATAGCACATTTTTATCAGGTCATTGGGTTGTGGACTTTATAACTCTTCCTTGGACTTTAAATTCCATGAATGGGTGCCAAGTGACATGATGTGATAGGGTCATGGGGTTGCTATTCCATAGAAAATAATAGGATCTTTAGATGGCTTGATAAGGTGCTAAGTGGCAAACTTTCATTGGGTTATTAGGTCATGATAATTTTTAAAGGCTAAAAGATGCATGACAAAGCTCAAAAATTTATGGCTATGTGACCAGTGCACATGACACTATCGTATGTCAATTGAGGTTGATTTAGCATCAAGTTCCTTATAAAGGAAAAAGTATGAAAGTAATAGCTTAATGGCTAATTTGAAGGTATCTCTTAAGAGATACCTTCAAAGATAAATCCACTCTTGTGCCTATTTGAAAGGTATCTCCTAGGAGATACCTTGAAGGGTAAATCCACTTTTTTTCATGTTTGAAAGGTATCTCCTAGGATGTACCTTGAAGGTATTACAATGGCCTTCAAAATATCACTCAGTAGTTCCTTCCATGTAAATGAAAATTCCACTTGTTCTTTGAAGGATAAATCCACTCTTGTGCCTATTTGAAAGGTATCTCCTCAGAGATATGTTAAAGGGAAATCTACTCTTGTGAATTTTTAAAAGGTATATCCTAGGAGAAACCTTGAAAGTATGATAAGGGCCTTCAAAATATCACCCAGTAGTGCTTTCCATATAAAGTAAAATTCCACTTGTTCTTTGAAGGAGAAATCCACTCTTATGCCCATTTGAAAGGTATCTCTTAGGATATACCTTGAAGGGTAAGTTCACTCTTGTGCATGTTTAAAAGGTATTTCCTAAGAGATAACTTGAAGGTATTATAAGGGCCTTCAAAATATCACCTAGTAGTGTCTTCCATGTAAAGGAAAATTCCACTTATTCCTTGAAGGATAAATACACTCTTGTGCCTATTTAAAAGGTATCTCCTAGGAGATACCTTAAAGGGGAAATCCACTCTTATTCATGTTTGAAAGGTATCTCCTAGGAGATAAAATGAAGGTATTATAAGGGCCTTTAGAATATCACCTAGTAGTGCCTTCCATATAAAGGAAAATTCCATTTATTCCTTAAAGGAGAAATCTACACTTGTGCCTATTTGAAAGGTATCTCTTAGGAGATACCTTGAAGTAGAAATCCACTCTTGTGCATGTTTGAAAATTATCTTTTATAAGATACTTTGAAGGTATTATAAGGGCCTTCAAAATATCACCTAGTAGTGCCTTTCACATAAAGGGAAATTCCACTTGTTCATGATGAAGGTGTCTATTATGAGATAATTTCAATGCTCCCTTTAATGTATGACAATGCGCTTCAAAGTATCTCCTAGGATATTATATCCATGGCCTTATGATTCCTTCAAGTTACCCATGAAGGTATTATAAGGCTCTTTAATTAATCTTATAGTAGATATCTCGAAGGGAATTCTCATGCATTCAAGGGGGACATTAAAGGTATATCTTAGGAGACTTTATACACAATAGTCAATGAAATGACAACTACATTATTTGATTGAAAAACCTATTTAGTCATTGAGTCCCTTATATAACTTAATAATGCTGGTCAAGTTCTAATTTGAGGTATCTATTAGGAGATTTCATCAAGGGCCTTCTAATACCTTCATGTATAACTTGAAGGTATCTCCCAGGAGATACCTTAAAGGAGAGATCCACTCTTGTGCATGTTTGAAATGCATCTCCTAGAGGATACCTTGAAAGTATTACAATGTCTTTTAAGTTATCACATAGTAGCTCCTTTAAGGAAAATTACACTCATGTGTATGTTGAAGGTATTTCCTTGGAGAAAATTTAAATGTTCCATTCAATGTATGATAATTCCCTTTTAAGTATCTCCTAGGAGATTCCTTTTAAGTTCCTTGTAATTCCTTAAAGGTATGGCAACACTCATAGTGTAATTATTGTTCAATACAAAATGATGTAATTAAGGATTTACCTGATTCAACTCTCTCTTGATGATATTATGAGGTCTAAAATTTTGATGTGTTTCACATTGAATCTTAGAATTACGACACATTGACCCCTTGATAGGATCTATATAAGACCTTATACACAATAATCAATGTATTTTTAATTACCTTATTTAATTAAAACACCTATTTACTCATGTTGGGGATCAACCAACAATATGATTACACTTATGAAAGCAATAAACTGTGGAATTAAATCAGATAGATAAGTAACTAGAATGATAAATAACAAAGAACAAGAGATACAAGAAACCACCCTGAAAACTTGTATTAAACTCTTTACAGAAGGAATACAATTGAAGAAACTTCTTTCTTCCAAACCTCTCTTAGATGTACAGATCTCTCTCTAGATCTCTTTCCCTCAAGAGCTCTCTCTCTCAAGTACAATCAACTCCAACAACCTGGATTGATTCACCTATACAATTCTCTACTGTTCTTCGAAATTCAAATACCATGAACTAATACAATAAACTAAGAAGATCTAATTCTACATATAGAATTAGGAAACTTGAGCATGCACTTACAACCAACAGTTAAGCCTCTTAAACAAGGGCTCTAAATATAGTCTTGCTAATAATAGAGATGCAGACTTAAGACTACAAATTAATCTCATCATGCAAACACTTGGTTCTATCCTCAAAAATAGCTCTCTAAACGCACAGGTAACCGAGGCTGATTCCTACCTACTTGTCTGTGACTGACATCAGCCGATATCTACTGACACTAACATCTCTTCAACTACTCCTGACTGACGTCGGTCGCTCCTGACCAATGCTAGTGACTGTGTAAACCTAAAACTTTGGTAATGCGCTCCTTGGTGAAGCTTTTAGGCTCCACACCCTAAAAATATCCCACTTGGAGATAAACAGCTACACCAGTACCTATACAGCAACATCTTCTAGCTCCTCCATCTTCAACTCAATCATGAAGACCAATAGAAGTTGAATGAAGATTCAACTTCTCCTTTATAATCGACTTGGTTAACATATCAGCAAGATTCTTATCTGTATGGATCTTCTCTAGCTTCAACTCACCATCCTCCAATACCTGTCTTATGAAATGGTACCTAAGCTGTATATGCTTTGTTCTTGAATGAAAGGCTGAATTCTTAGCCAAATGAATGGCACTCTGACTATCAATTTATAGTCTACAACTCTCTTGCTCCTTTCCAAGCTCTTTCATGAACCGTGTCATCCATATTATCTCTTTGCTAGCCTCTGTGGCCGAAATATACTCTACTTCTGTAGTTGACGAGGCAAAAACCTTCTGCAACTTTGATATCCAGCTAACCACCGTTCCACCTATAGTGAACACATATCCTGTGGTGCTCCTCCTGCCATCGAAATCACCTGCCATATCTGAATCTACATAGCCATGTAGAGAAGTATCTAAACCTCCATAGCACAAATTCCTACTGCTGGTTCCTCTCAGATATCTAAGGATCCACTGAACTGCTTTCTAATGTTCCTTTCCTGGATTGGCCATATACTTACTTACAACTCCCACTACTTGGGCAATATCCGATCTATTACAAACCATTACATACATTAAACTCCATACTACGGAAGAATATGGAACTTTACTCATGTACTCTACCTCATCATGTGAATTGGGACATTATTCTTTACTTAACTTAAAATGTCCAGCCAAAGGTGTGCTTACCGGTTTTGCATCCTACATATTGAACCATTTCAACACCTTGTTCACATGATCCTCTTGAGACAAAATCAAATTGTGATTTTTATTGTCTCTCTTAATGCTCATGCCAAGGATTTTCTTTGCTGCTCCCAAATCTTTCATGGCAAATGTTTGAGCTAATTTCACCTTAAGCTCAGAGATATCCTACATGTGTCATCCTGCAACCAGCATATCATCTACATACAACAATAAGATAATATATCTACCATTATCCAATCTCTTAAAATACACATAATGGCCAGATTGACACCTACTATAGCCATGCTTAGTCATAAACCTGTCAAATCTCAAATACCACTGTCTAGGAGCTTGCTTGAGGCCATACAAACTTTTCTTCAATCTGCACACTAACTTCTCCTTACCTTTGACCTCAAATCCTTTTGACTGTTCCATGTATATTTCCTCATCCAAATCTCCATGAAGAAATGTTGTCTTAACATCTAGCTGCTCAAGATGCAAATCCTCAATAACAACCAAAGACAATACAACCCGTATAGAAGTCATTTTAACAATAGGAGAAAAAATCTCACCAAAATCAATAACTGGCTTTTGTGCAAATCCTTTCACTACCAATCTGGCCTTATATCTCATCTATCCATTCTCACATTCCTTTAACCTGTAGGTCCATCTGTTCTTCAGTGTCCTCTTACCAGCTGGCAACTCAACCAAATCCCATGTTTGGTTCTCTCTCAAGGACTCCATCTCGTCAACCATGCCACGTTCCCACTGACTCTTGGACTCCACTTGTAATGCTTCTTCAAAACTCTCTAGTTCTCCACCATCAGTTAGCAATAAATAGAATAATGAAGAGGAATATCTAATTGGAGGCTTACTTACCCTTTCTAACCTCCTGATGGGCGTCTGAGACTCGTTCACAACACGTTGTCCACCCAAATTCTCTGACAGTGACCAACCTCGGTCACTTCCAGACCTGTTACTGGCCGACATCAGTTCTTCCTGACCGACGTCGGTGCTTGTCCTGCTGACGTCGATCTCTATATGACTGACATCGGTTTCTATTCTACCGATGTCAGTTTCTACCCTATCGACGTCGGTCTCTGTGTTTTCTTGCAAGTGATTATTTCTTTTCCCTGTAAGCTCATTTTGGACCGTCACCTCATCCAATTCTCCATTGCTCTACCTAGATTGATTCAACTTCTTCATCTGATCACTTTTTCATTGAAAACAACATCATGGCTCCTAATTATCTTGTTAGTTCCTAGATTCCAAAATCTAAAACCAAAATCATCTGAGCCTTAGCCAATAAATGTGCACCTCATAGACTTAGCATCCAGCTTCTTTTTATTTTCCTTATCAACGTGCACAAAGGCTTCACAACCAAAAACTTTGAGATATGAGAGATCTACCATTTTACCTATCCATGCCTCTTCTATAATTCCACCATCCAGAGCTGTAGAGGGTCCTCTATTAATCAGGTACACTGCAGTGTCAACAGCTTCTACCCAAAACTCTAAGGGCAAACCAGCATGCAATCTCATACACCTTGAATGCTCCATTATTGTTATGTTCATCCTTTCAGTAATTCCATTCTGCTGAGGTGTCCTTGGAACCATCCTTTGCCTATAGATTCCATTCATATAACAATAATCTTTGAACTTAAAGCTGTAGAACTCACCACCATTGTCAGATCTCAGGCACTTCAATCTTCTACCTATTTCATTCTCAACAATAGCTTTCCAAATCTTATAAGTCTCAAATACATTAGATTTCTTCTTAATGCAATAGATCCATACCTTTCTTGTAGCATCATCTATGAACGAAACATAGTACTGTGATCCTCCAATAGAAGCAACTTGAGCCGGTCCCCACATGTCTGTGTGAACAAGCTACAACTTATGCCTCTTCTTTATTGACCCAATCTTAAGAAAACTCACCCTCTTCTATTTTCCAAACACACAATGCTCACAAAATTCCAGATCTATGTTTTTCAAATCTGAAAGCTTACCTCTAGACTTAAGAATTGACATCCCCTTCTCACTCATGTGGCTAAGCCTTGAGTGCCACAATTTAGCATCCACATCTGAAGTAGATAATACAGAAGGATAAATATTAGTAACACAATTACATAAATAGAGAGTACCTACTCTCTTACCTCTGGCCATAACAAGTGCACCCTTGGTCACCTTCCAAGATTTAGCTGTGAGAGTTACTATACAACCCTCATCCCCTAACTTTCCTACAGAAATCAAATTCCTCTTCAAGCTAGGAACATGCATAACATCTCTCAACACCCATGTGTTGCCATTCTACATTTTCAGCTGCACTTTACCTTTGCCAATAATTTTATAAGGCTCATCATCCCCTAAATATACTATTCCAAAATCTCCATGGATATAGTCACTAAAATATTCTCTATTAGGGGTAGCATGAAAAGATGCACCAGAATCTAATACCCAAGATTCTATATTATTATGCAAAGAGAATATTAAAGCATCTTGTGCAATACCTACAACCTTTGCTTCTTCCTTTCCTTCGTGCTGATTTTCCTCATTTGGCTTTGACCAGCAATCTCTACTTATGTGCCCCATCTTTCCACAATTCTAGCATTGTGGCTTCCTGCCATTTTTGGATTTGGATCTACCTCTCACCTTAGACTTAGACCTTGATCTCCTCTTGCTCCTCTCTTTTTGCCTTCCTCTGCTCTCAAAACTTAAAGCATTCCCTAATGTTTCCTCTATGCTTTTCTTGCAAATTTACTCATTCAAGATAACACTAACAACATCCTCTACTTTTAAAATATTTGAGGCAGATGCAGTATTAGAAACTGCCATTACCAAGCTATGCCAACTTTCAGGCAAAGAACATAATATTAAAAGAGCTTTTATTTCATCATCAAACACAATATTGATTGAACTTAATTGATTTAAAATTCCATGGAAATCATTCAGGTGATTAGATATAGATCCACCTTCCTACATACGCAAATTAAATAGCTGCTTCATAAGATATACCTTATTGGAAGCTGAGAGTTTTTCATACAAATTTGCTAAAGTAGTCATCAACTCTACTATTGTCTTTGCTTGTGATAAATTAGATATCACAGTAGATGCTAGACTCAGTCTTATAGACCCCAGAGCCTTTCTATCAAGAACTTCCCATTCTTCATCATCCATGTCTTTGGGCTTCTTTGCAATCCCACCTAATGGTAAGTATAGATCTTTCTAACACAGATAGTCCTCTATCTACATTCTCCAATGTTGATAGTTCTTGCCATTAAACTTCTCCATTCTCAATTTACCTTCTTTTACCATTTATTCTTCCACTCAAATAGAAATCCCTACAGAAACCCCTGTGAGCAACCTGTAACCAATACACACTACATAGATCTGAACCACCTGTTAGTGAACCTGAGCTCTGATACCACTTATTAGATATCAAGCTCAAAAACTTGCAACCAAGCTCTGATACCAGTTGTTGGGGATCAACCAACAATATGATTACACTTATGAAAGCAATAAACCACATAATTAAATCAGATAGATAAGTACCTAGAATGATAAATAGCAAAGAACAAGAGATACAAGAAACCACCTTGAAAACTTGTATTAAACTATTTACAGAAGGAATACAATTGAAGAAAATTCTTTCTTCCACACCTCTCTCAAATGTACACATCTCTCTCTAGATCTCTTTCCCTCAAGAGCTCTCTCTCTCAAGTAAAATCAACTCCAACAACCTGGATTGATTCACCTATACAATTCTGTACTGTTTTTCAACATTCACATACCATGAACTACTACAATAAGCTAAGAAGATCTAATTCTACATATAGAATTAGGAAACTTGAGCATACACTTATAACCAACAATTAAGCCTCTTGAACAAGGGCTCTCAAAATAGTCTTGCTAATAATAGAGACGTAGACATAAGACTACAACTTAATCTCATCATGCAAACACTCGGTTCTGTCCTTGGAAATAGCTCTCTGGACGCACAGGTAACCGACGCCAGTTTCTGCCTACTTGCCTGTGACTGATGTCGGCCGATATCTGTCGACGCCGGTGTCTCTTCAACTGATCCTGACCGACGCCAGTGACTGTGTAAACTTACAACTTTGGTAATGCACTCCTTGGTGAAGCTTTTAGTCTCCACACCCTAACAACTCATTGAATACTTTATACACCATAATAATGGTGTGAAATTTCAACCTCGAGGTATATACTAGGATATTCCTTCAAGGGCATTGTAATACATTAATAGGTGACTTGTAATTATCTCCTTGAGGGAACCTTAAAGGTATCTTAATGGGTGACTTGAAATTGTCTCATTCAAAAAAATTCACTCCAAGAAGTTTCCAAAATATGGGGAAGGGTAGAGCATAAAATAAGGGATATATGGTATCAATATTTAATTTTTAAGCTAGATCCTTTATGGATAAGTGTTTTTACTACCAATTTTATTGTGAGTAGATATTCCACAAAAATAGACAAACACATTCAAGTAGGCTCAAAAATTTTGATATAGGGAACTCAGAGATTTAGGCTAAAGGTTTCTCTTAGGAGATACCTTGAAGGAGAAATCCACTCTTGTGCCTATTTTAAAGGTATCTCCTAAGAGATATCTTGAAAGGTAAATATACTCTTGTGAAGAGTGTTAATGAGGTTTTTATGCAAACCAACTCGTAATGAGGTAACCTCTAATGTTTCTAGATCTCAATATAGGTAAACCACACTCCAATGCATGAGTTGTAGGTATGAGGTTTTAAAAACTAGGTGATGGAATAACATGCAGGTCATCAAGGTTGTCAATTAGGGTTATGAATGGATGAATGGATGGTTGATAATCTAGAATGGGTAGATTTCAAAATAAACTCAAAAAATAAGGAATGGTAGAATATAAAAGAAAGGTTTTATGGATTTAGGAATCACCTCTCTGGTTGGTTTCTAAGTGGACAAGTGATTTAAAATCATATGCCTATTGCTATCAGCTATTACACACAATCAAACATGGTGAAGAATTCTAGGATAATCTTGATAAAATAAACTCAAAGGCCTTAGTCAAAGGTTGTTCCTTTTAGAGAAGCTATTGCAAAATTTTAATTAGGAAATTATGGTTCAGGATTAGTGAGGTATTTGAGATAGTTATTGTGCATACACATAAAATTATTTTGAATGAAAACACTCATAAACACTTAAAAAAATATGAATCAATCAACTTAATTGCCAATAATCAATGTATTTTACTGATTCTTTAATAGTTTTTCCACATCTAAGATTATCATATCAATAAAGACAAGAAAGAACTCATTCATAGATTTTACACACTAAGAGTTATTGAATCATACAACTTAATAAATAAGACTAATTACACAAAAATTGGAAATAAAATACATAAACACATGAGTTGAAAATTGAAATTGCTTCTAATATTGTATATTTAAAATTCTCTAACCCTTCAAAACTGTGGGTTACATGTGTTTAAATAGACATGGGGAATGGGTTGTCTCATCCTCCATATACATGAAAGATAGATTAATTGGGGAATGGGTCACCTTATATTCTAATTGTGGTCAAAATTTTATAGATTTATCTTAAAGTTGTTAATAACTTTAGTTATACTTTACAAAAATCATGTAATGTATACATGTTTACAAAAATGAATAGGCAACTTTACAATATGGTTTGAACTATAAGAAAACTATAAATATAGAAATATACACCACTATAGAAATATACATGCAAAAACTTGGCCTTTCATGGCTATGTTGTCATTTGGATAGCTGTATGGACTTTAGTTGGAATTTTAACTATGGCTATTGATGTAGAAATGGAAGTGGTATCTTGAATTTGCTTCTCTTTCACCTCTATCTCAAGCTAACATTTATGTGATACATTATTCTATAGCCAAATTATGTCCAAATTCCAAAGAGGGGGTCTATGCACCTTGTCAATCTATCTTAGTAGCTTTGCATGCTCTACTTTAGTCACATAGAATCTTATATTAAATATTTCATCTTTAGTCACCTTCTTCCTAGCAAAGATTGACTTAGCTTCTATGTCCTCCAATGGTAGTCCTTACAGACTTTGCATAAAATTATCTAAAAACTCTTAAATAATTAATCAAAGTTCATCTTATTGATCTTCCCTATAAAATATTTTACTTTAGATAATTTCAAATCATTCAAAATTTGGAGAATGAAGACCTCCTGCTCTTGATATTTAGGGAACAAAGCCCTAGTTTCTACCACCCATTTCCTAGGCTCTTTTATCCTGATGATCACTAGTTTGAGTGCATTGGATGTCTCTAATGGTGTCATGAGATATAGGTGGATAAAAGCCTTATTATTTGTGTAAACAATTAACATCTTTAGTTTATTCTCATCATATTTCAAAGAATTAAATAATCTAATTTACCCTACATAAAATATAATGACTCTAAAGATTTGTAGCGCTTTGATGTTGCCTCTTGGACCTAATTTTTAATTCCATTTGGGATATGAATTATCTTTTATTATTATTTTATTTACTCTAACTCTACCTCCAGTTCTTATCTAGTTTGTTTTATGCCTTCATGAATTGCCACCATGGCATCTTTATATACTTTGGCTATAGATTTGAAGATGTCATTATAGGTGGATTGACCTAATTTTCTATTTTGTCTTTTGTTCAAAGAAAATCCTCTCATATTTCTTCAAAAATTAATTCCCTATAAGCATCATCTTCTAGCTTCCTCTTCCTTACCCTTTGAATACTCCTATATGGCTTATCAAATAATGTTGTAATAGATGGGAGATATATTATTTTGAAACTATACATTTGAGTGGTCTTCGCCTTTAAATCAATGGCCCATGGAATAATTGTTAAATACTTAAGGTCTATCTATTTTGTGGTATTAACCATAACTTCTTCAACTTTCTCAGATAGTTATTGATTCTTTTTTGTCTTAATAATTGTGTCAGGTAAGGAATTCCAAATAATCTTAGACCAATCCAAACCTATATATTGGGGGAGTAAATGGACTATGATAACCTGTGTCTTTTTCTTCTTGACCTTACTTGAGCTAGTAATAATGGTTTCTTGGGATAGAGTGATGGATGACATGGGGAGAGTGATTTTGGTGGATGAGACATGGAGCTAGGGAGTGGCCATGGTTATCTCAATCTTCTTAGATGCTATTTTAATTTTGAATGATCTGATTTTGGTAGTGCCAAAAGGAATACTAGAAGAGGCTATGATGGAATTAGATGGCATGGTGGTGGAAGATGGATCAAAGGTAGTGGAAGGAAGAGTAAGATTGGTAGCATCCTTCTTAATTCTTAGGGTAAGTAGATGAAAATTCAAGAAAGAGGAGGTTGTTAATGGATCATCAAGAGTGGAAATACCAACTTCCACCTTGATATTTTTCAAAACTTATGAAATTGGCATAGATTTAAAAATAGGAATAGAAGAAGAGAGAAAGGAGGTGGTCTCTAAAAGGAAATCCTTTTTACCTATTATGTCTTTCATAAATGGTGTTTTCCCCTTATCAAATTCATGGCTCAAAGCTTTAGCTTTCTTCAAGTCTACTTATTCATCATAATCTTCTTCTTCCTCCTCTAGTTTTACTTGTTTCGGTATTGTAGGTAAGATTTAAGATTGATCTATTGTAGGACTACCTATGGGGGGAGTCCTAGGCTTTATTTTATAACAAATAGTAGTCTTAGTCTGTATAGGAGGAACCTTGTTAAACTAAGGTAGTTACATCCTATGTGGCTACCCCAAAAGATGTAGACTCTTATTCTTGGGGGTAGCCACAAGCATTTGAATTACACTGGTAGTTGAGGGATCTTGTCCTTTCTCTTCCTCATCAAAGGAATATAGATTTATGGGGTCTCCTAGAGCTCCCATAAGATCAGATTCAATCATGCCTAGTTCCAAATTAACAACCTTAAACTTGAAAGGAAGCTCTTGTGATGGATTTACTTATTCCTTGGAATGTTTTATAGGGTGGTCCTTCCAAAAAGTCTGAGGATGCCCATCCTACAAAGAGTGGCATTCTATTATGAAATTACTTCACAATGATTGAAGGCTCCTATTGAATCACCCTTAAGTGAATCTCCTTTAAACTAATAACTCTTTCCCTTTCCAAGACCTCATCATCATTCTACCCATTCATAAATAAAAAGTCATTATCATAATGGACATATTGGTACTAGATACTAAGGCCCTGAATGTGTTTTTAGATGTAGATATGAGGATCCCAATCCCTATGTGTTATTATGGGAAAATGATAACTCTTTATTTTACCACCCACATCTCCAAATTACTTTTTCATTGTGTATACCATCCTACTAGTAAACATATGGTGCCCATAGAACATGCTCTTCTTATTTTTAGCAGGTCCTCCTCAATGCTCCACTAGAGCTGAAAATAAATTTCTTGCTTGGCCAATCTATCAAGTACATATTTTAGAAGGCTCAAAAGATGAACTTTGTGCCTGATGATCATGATAATAGTATATTTATTATAAACAAAATAATCACCTCTTCCAAATATTGTCTTCATGATTCTTGATTCAACATTGGGCATTGGAGACCCATGGATTGCTTGCTAGAATTAAGGATAAACATCCTTATCAATCCTGACCATATTCTTGGTATAATCATCGATATTCAAAAATTGAAAATGATAAAAAATGCAATTTTTGATATAGTCAGTGGTTGGGCTCCATAGCTCACCAAGGAATTTATACATTATTCCCATTACAATGTCCAAAATATATGACATCATATAAAAGTGGCTTATCAGAGTGGTCACGTATCCTTATGAATGATCTATTCTCTAAGCTATTAGATTATAATATCACCTAAGATAAACATTGCATCACTGATCAACATAATATGTAACAATTATACCGATTACAAATTAAGGAAGTGGATGTTGGGCATTTCATAGAGCCTATTGAGAAGTGTCATTTCAATCCACACTCCCATACTGAACTTATTGATTGGAGTGGTATTATTGCTTTTTTATGTCATGGTTTCTTTGGGGAGAAGCCATGAAGTCAACATGTTTTCCATAGTATTGTGTTAATTCCATGAAACTAGCATGTGTTTGTCAAAATAAGCATATAGTGTTGGTAGTGATAAATACCTCTAAAAATATACTTTGGATATGCATTTCACAATTATTTGGTTATCCATATGGTGAATAAAATCATCCTACATAACCTTGCCTTCAAATAATAAGTCTTAGAGGAGGTTCATGTATGGCATCACCTCGGGATTGGCTACAAGTGAATGTAATCCTTGTCTCTTAAGTGTTAGCAAGTCTATGATGAGTAATCACTCCAAGGGAGAAATATTTCCATCTAGTGAAAATATGTCAATATAAATTCCTTAGATGAAGATGTCATTACAATTATGTGCAATGGTTGAAGTTTGTTTATGTGCTCTATGAAAAAATATCCTTTTTACTATTTGTTTGTTTACTTTAAATAGTCTCACATTTTCTTATGTAGGATAAGAGTCAAGTTTAAATTCATTCACGAGCAATGAAGACATAAATGGATGCACATCATGTATATAGCCTTTAACATTCAATTCCATTTCATGAATTATAAATGCTCAACATTCACATGTTTTTTATATATTTTGCATAGTTCAAATCTCATTAATTTAGCTAGCAGGTATCCTTAGTAAGTATCAGGAAGTATTTTTCTTTGTTGGCCAAGTATAGCATGCTTTTGGTAGTCAAAAATTAGGAGTCGGGTTTTGTGTTGGGATTGAGCCTAGAAAACATATGAATAAATCTTCCATAAGCAAAAGCTGATAAAAAAACTTGAAGAAAAAAATCTCTGATAAAAGATAAGTCATTCAAAACATTTATTTGGACAAAATATACAATGCAAAAACATCGAACAAAAATTCTAAAGACCAAAATTGTCAAATAAAAATTTAAAGACCAAAATCCATTAGATAAAAAGTTTGAACAAAAAACCCAAAGACCCAAATATAATAATAAGTCCTAAGAAAAATATTTGAAAACCAAATCCTGAATATAATTCCTTTAAATAAAACCAAGTCCTAAAAAGGTCCTTTAAGTTATCACCTAGTAGTGCCTTCAAGTTCAAGGAAAATTCCACTCATGTGCATGTTGAAGATGTCTCCTAGGAGATAATTTCAATTTTACCTTACATGTATGACAATACCCTTTAAAGTATCTCCTACGAGATTCCTTTTAAGGGTTTTCTATTTCCTTTAAGGTATGATAATGCTCTTGAGTGTAATTCTTGTTCAATACAAAATGATGCAATGATGGTTTTTCCTTTTTCAAATCTCTCTTGAGGATCTTATAAGGTACATAGTTTTGATGGGTTTCACATTGATTCTTGAAATTAATAAACGTTGAACCCTTAATAAGATCTACATAGGACCTTATACATAATAATCAATGTATTGTTAACTACCTTCTTTAATTGAAACACCTATTTACTCATTGAATCCTTCCTACACCACAATAATGATGGGCAAGTTCAACCTCAAGGTATATACTAGGAAATTATTTCAAGGGAATTTTCATACCTTACTAGGTGACTTGAAACTATCTCCTTAAGGGTAATATGAAGGTATCTTAATGGGTGACTTGAAATTATCTCCTTCAAAACATTTCACTTTAGGAAGTTTCCAAAACAAGGGGAAGGGTAGAGTAGAAAAGAAAGTCTTTATGGTCTCAAGATTTATCTTTTAAGATGGATTATCTATGGAAAAGTGGTTTTAGAACCAATTTTTTTATGAGTAGTTGTACACACATAGACAAACATAATCAAGCAATCTAGGAAAGTTTGATATAGGAAAACTCAAATATCTGGACCAAACATTTTTCCTAGGAGATACATTGAAGGATAAATCCTCTCTTGTTCCTATTTTAAATGTATCTCATTGACTCCCTTATACACCTCAATAACACTGGGCAAGTTCAACCTTGAGATATCCACTAGGATATTCTTTCATGAATAACTTGAAGGTATTTCCAAGAAGATACCTTGAAGATATTATAAACCTCAATAACACTAAGCAATTTGATTCTTAAGGTATCTAATAGGATATTCTTTTGAGGGCATTGTAATACCTTCATGGCTAAATTGAAGGTATCTCCTAAGAGATACCTTGAATATATTACAAGGACCTTCAAGGCAAAGGAAAATTTCACTCATACAACAAGGAATTTTTTTGGATCTAAAATTATTAACGTAACATGGAAAAATATTAAACAAAATTGAGGTGGAAAGTACATGTGCACTGGAGGACCTAAAATGTGCACTCTTATTTTTTTCCTATAATTTCAAATGCACACTCTCTCGAGTATTATAAAGCCCTTCATTATCACCCAATAATGATTTCAAGGTGAAGGAATGTTCTACTAGGAGATACATTCAACATCCCTTTGAATGTATGACACCACCCTTCAAGGTGTCTACAAGGAGATTCCTTCAAGGGCCTTAAAATATACTTAGAATACCATAATTGTTAACTTTAAATTATCTCCTATGAGATTCCTTGTAAGAAAAATTCACTCTTATGCATAATTAAAAAGTATCTCCTAGGAGATACCTTGAAGGTACCTATTGATGGAAGTTTTGACAAATATTAAGACCATACTTCACCCTCATATTTATCCTTTAAAACAAATGTTTATGGATTCCTTTGTCCATTAGATTATATTGGTTGGTACACATAATTTATTTTCAATTTAGTCATACATTATTAGTTTAAGTTCAAGTTAATGTATATATTACAAATATTTAATATGTATTTTATATTATAATTTAGTATTAACATTTTTTGATACAAAATTAATCACTACTTAATCACAAAAAATCATGAATATATGCAATATATAATTTGCATTTTACAAAAGATCAATATTTAAATAATTTTAATTGCTTTACAAAATGTCTTTGTGCAAAAAATGAATTCCTACACTTAAAAGGTAGAAGAAAGCCTCACTCCAAGAGAATTTGGATATAGTACCATTTAAACTACCAATACTAAAATTAAATACACATCACCATATTCCATATGATGGTGGTGATAAAATTCCTCTTTCTAATTGGTATTTTGAGTTGTTTAGTCTACCAAACATGCGTGCATATATATACTTATTTATCACTACATCAGGAAAATAATCTTCTCAAATTGGAAAAATAATTGTCTATGATAAGGATAAACTTGAAGATGCCCTTCAATTTTAATTATAAGTATGGAATATATAAGAGATAATTCTACATCGAAGTATAGCTAATTTCAATAAATTTACACCCAATAAAATGGAATTAACAAAAAATATTTTTTCTCCTTCTTGTGGAACATTTGGGTTTCATTTTAATAGCTATGACAACCTTCAAATGTCTAGGTTAATATATAGAAATAATTTTGTCATTAAAATACAAAATGTGTTGAAAAAAAAAACATGAACAAGGGGTACAAACTTCTTCTACTTTTGACCATGCAAACTTTTATTTAAGATACCCTACAGTCATGACATAAAAACATTGAAGAAAATAAGACAAGAAATGGAAACATATTTGTATGAAGATTTGAAATAGGATATACAAATACTCACACCAATGGATAAAAATAATATCAAACAAAAGTTTGGTACACTTTTTTTGACACAAACTTATGATCAAATACATAGTGATTTATTTACATGGTATATTTCCTCTATCAATTATGCCTTGAACATTCTTGTCGAGCTCTATGAATTGGGGGGAACTAATATCAAACTAAGAAATCCAAATAAAGAGGTGTAAATGATATAATTCATTAATTTATAAAATGTGATGAGGTTATAATGAAGGATGCTTTGTTAAATCCTTTTAATCCAATCAACCCTCAATGTATTATCAAATCAAAAGAAGTCCTAGAAGATATGATGGAGAAGAAAACTATAAGTTTCAAAATTATAGATGGCCAACACAAAATTATAATAAAATAGAGAATTATTTTAGAGGAGGTACAAAATTCACTGTCATTGAGAAATAAATGTTCTATTAGATGGGAAATATTTTTTAAAATGTTCACTCTGTTCCATATTATGCAAAAAATATGTAAACAATATAATGAAGCCAATGAAACAATTTATAAGGCTTCATTTGTAGAAAGAGTTTGATATTCATGTGACCTTATCCAACTAAGAGGTGGGAATAATCTTATAATATCAAAAAAAATATGAAATAAATACATGAACAAGAAATACATTTGTTCATACAAATAAATTATTTATCACAACTACAAGAGATAAAATGCCTTCTTTTCATGGAATAAATTGTTTGAGAATTTTTTGATAAGGCATTTGATTTTTTTTGAAAGTGTTAATTTACCTATTTCAGATAAAAAATATTTAAATCTAATTGGTACAATAATACTTATAAATACTCAAGGGCTTTCAGATAAACACAAAATAAAACTTGAAGATTTATTCGAAAAAGGGTCTATTTCCTTCTTGAAAACCCTTGGGTACAACAACATATATACTTGGTGTAAAAAGGTAAAGATAGAAAGTAAAATTATCAAAAATTTTAGATTATTTTAGTAGACATGATTTGACACTACCACTAGAAAAAACAATCACACCTGAAGAGGTAATGGAGCATTATACATTTTTTGTGAAAATGCTTAATGATTTGTTTGTCCTGAATGAAGGTATTTCAAAACATAAAACATGTTAGGAATCATTATCTCAAGATTCATTAAGCATATTGAAAAAATATCTACATAGTGATGGAGGTTAGCTGCCCAGGATAGACACAAAAATATTTAGTTACCATCGTGGGCCCCCATGTCTTTGGCCATCCATTTTAGAAGATTTTAGTGAAATGTTCATTGTTGGTGTGAATGCCAATTTTATAATTATTGATATTTTAAATCTCACTTAATATTTTAAGGAAGAACATGTTCACCTATTTATTCAGTCATTGATTGATAAATTTATTTTTGTTTCCCTCAATGTATTCATCATCCAAAAACTAGAACATTTTTATAGCATTTAGAACTCTCTCAAGAATCTGTGTTAGTGATTTCCATTGCATGAAAAAAATGGATGTCATACTATGGGGTCCAAATAGTGATGGATTCAATTGGAATCATATTATAGGTATCAATTTTTCTCAGGACCCCATTGATTTTCAACTTCAAGTTTTCATCTTCCATTCACAACAAAGTAAACTAGAGGAAGGTTTTGACATCAACAAATATGTACCAACATTTAAAATTATTGGTTCACACAAAATAGGAAGGCCATTAAAAAATGAACTAGATAACTTATTTTGGGAGAGACTTATCTCTACTTTCAAAAATCTGGACACATGTGAAGTGGTAGGGGTATATACAAGATTTGGATTGGTGCATGCTTATACATAATTACAAATAAATTTATCTTGTGTTATAGAAACTAAAGAATAATCAATTTTTAATGTTCAATTTCAAAATTATTTAAAAAATTCAAATAGACCAATACAAGAAAAATCTCTTTGATCAATATAGGGGCATAAAATTTTTAATTTATTTTATAATCATGCTTCATTTTTCAAACTTAACAGTTTAGCAATATTTAGATGTGTAGCAGTAATGGTATTGCATGCAAGTGAAGAAACAATAATAAATTAAAATCATATCAATGAACATGACACATTGTAAGTTGAAGAATCTAAGATAAGATCATGCATATTTTTTCAATCATATAAATTTTTATTTATCAACTATTTATAATACTGACAAAATATTTATTCATTTATTTATGTCTCAATTAAAATAGTTCACAACACAGATCTAAAAATTTGTGTCTCCAACACAACAAACCATGACATAACTCTACATGTTGTTGCCTCCATGAAACCAACATAAGGTAAAACTCTACAAAAATAAACATTTTTAAAATACAAATATCAAATCAATTGATGATGAGAATTTTTAGTTACTACATTATATAATACCTTGTATGAAATAAAGAACCAAAGGTTTAATGAAAGAGTGCACCCATACAAACTACAAAAAGTTAAAAAAAAAGGTGAAAATCCCTTTCAATAAATGTGTAATTATACAATTTCATACAAATCTAGAATATATTCATTATCTTTATTTATTTAAACACATGATAATTGAATTTTTTTTCATGCACAAGAAATTGTAGAAAACAATAAAAGATAGACTTATATTAGCTTGGGATGTGGAAGTGTGGATTCATTTTATTGTTATGTAGACTTGAATGTGGTTGTATTTACCCAATACAATATTTTTACATTTTTAATTTAACCATTAAAATTGTGTTTACATGTTTAAATTACTCATTTTAAAATAACACAATATGTGATATACTATGTCTTCAATACAATAAATTTTAATATAGAATATCCATATGATCTTTATCAATAAATAAAAAATTATATTTTGCTAGAAATAATTATATTGATATTGATTTAAAATTTTTTTAACTTGATGTGTTTTATTATAAGTATATGAATGGGCTTCAACTACACACACACACACACACACACACACACACACACACACACACACACACACACACACACACACACACACACACACACACACACATATATTTGAAATTAATGATAGTGAACTTCAACTTAGAAGAGTAAATCCTATTTTATTTGTTGTGATGGGTTGTATAAACATATAGATATGTATTGCTATGCATAATAATAGTTGATACTTTCATTACTATAAGAATATAGATTTTGGTTGATCAATATTAAATTCATATCACCGTCTAGGAGAAATGATTTATGAAAAAATGAGATTATTGTAGACTATGATAAAATTATTGTCAAGTTATAAGGATTCAATATGAAAATTTATATGCATGTGTATATTATAAAACTAGAAATATAAATGGCACATCCATGTATATTGATTATGGTTACATGTGCTTGAGCATGTATTTATTTTATATATGTTTATATGAATCTTTATAAGATTTAAGGAAATGAAAATAAAAAATACATTAAATGAAATACATTATGTTTATATGTTACAATATAAAATGCAAATTAAAAGTGCATCAATGACCAATGTAGTAACATGTAAAACATTTTCTTAGAAAATTTCCATGTTATATTTATTATAATATAATATTGTTAATAAATAATTCATTTCTTTTTAAAAAAATTAAAGACACTTGAAAGGAGGAGCTAAAATATATTTCTAAAAACTATTGATTTGGGATTGGATGGCTTATTATTTATCATGCACAAAACAAAAGATATGCAAATGAATGATATGGGAAAAAACAAGATTATAAAATATAAAATATGTCATACTACATTTGAGATCATTTCAAAGAAATTTTGAAGGTGGCACTACCATCTTTTTCTCACGTTCACATTTGGTCAATGATAGATGACAATCATTTGAGGCTACTCATTCAAGACATGGGTTACACAATCTCAAATTTCATGTTTATTTGGGGGAAAATATATTATAATCGCTTCAATATAAACATAAATAAATTAGATGAAGTTATTTTTAAAGGGAACTTTGGAGATGATTTTTTAATTGCTAACACATTGTTCATTGATTGTGATTCTTGGAATTGTGTCATAAATAAAAAATTGAAAATGAGTTATGTAACGTCAATTATATATAATGTGAATGGAATTCAGAAAGATGGAAAGGATTAGAGAATCAAAATGGCATTTATCATCACATTCTTGGGATAAAGCAAAAAATCCATGCCAACAACTATGAACCAATGTTTATAAATATGTAGCTTCACCATATTATGAGTATTTAAAGTGTATTTATTGATTATAAACTATAATTATATTAATAAACATTATCAATAATTTCATACAAATAAATTCTAGATTATTTCAAATTTAGTTTAATTTATTTTGAATTAATTGATTCTAATTTAGAATTACTTTGAACTGGTTAAGTGAAATTTGATTTATAGTTGGAGATTCCTTAAAGTATTGAGTTGGGTCTAAGTTTAAAATCTAATACGCTTGAAATTGGATACTCCATTGGTTTATCTTTAAATTTTCTATGTTTATCCATTAGTATATTGACACCTTCTCATGAAGATATTCCTAATGAACACAAATAATTCTCAAGATATGTTATTAAGTAGATGAACTAATTGATTATTATGTTTTTATCTATAATTTTGATAGTAAAATAATACCATGTGTCCCAAAAACAAAAGATAATTCAAATGATCAATGATCTATCAAAAGGCCCAAAAGGGTGATATGATTTTGAAATAGTCCAATTTATTCAAAATGATATATTCCCAAACGGTTTGAAATAATTCAATTTATTTGGAATATATAAAAAATATTTATGGAGAAAATATTCTCTACTCCACTTTAGTGGGTATAAGTCAAAACTACTTAAAATATCCTAATTTAATCAAAATGATCTATGCTCAAATGGTTTGAAACAATCCAATTTATTTGGAATATTCAAAATTTATTTTTGGAAAAAAATCTTTTTCACTCCACTTTATAGGTATAAGATTAAATTATTCAAAATAGCCCAATTTATTCAAAATTATCAATGTTCAAATGCTTTTTAATAGTTTAATTTATTTGGAATATAAAAAAATTATTTTTGGAGAAAATTCTCTCCACTCCACTTTAGTGGGTATAAGTCCATATTATTTGAAATAGACCAATTTATTTGAAATGATCTATGGCTAAATAGTTTGAAATAGTACAATTTATTTAGAATATAGAAAAAAAATTGAAGAAAATTTTATCTACTCCACTTTAGTGGCTATAAGTCCAAATTATTCAAAATAGTCCAATTCATTCGAAATGATCTATGCCCAAATAGTTTGAAACAATCCAATTTATTTAGAACATAAGAAAATTGTTTTTGGAGAAAATTTTCTCCACTCCACTTTAGTGGGTATAAGTCCAAATTATTCTAAATAGTCATTTCTTGGATGGATGATGGTGGCTGAACTTACCCTAAAAACCTCGTGTCTCTAATCATTGCCTACATAATCCATCATGGACAAAGATTGAGAGGAGATATCAAGCCACATGTAGTTCTCCCAATGTGATAAGAGAAGTGATGATGCAATGTAATATTGACCCATGTATGCTATTAACATACTTAAGCTAATGATTGTACATTATGATTAGATAATGGATTGATTTTCCCCCAAGTAATGATATATGTTAGGAATGGATTGGGAATTGATATATCCCAAGATAAGCTACATGCTTTGAGGTGCCCCATGAATTAGGGTTCATAGGATTTGATATAGGAATAATATATACCATTGTAAAGTTACAAGTTTAGATTGACTAACTAGTGGATTGATTGATTGACTAAGCAAGTAATGGGTTGATGGAGAAAGGATGCATATTGTGATTTTGTCGATCCTAATTGACAAGTATGGGAGATTGAATGAAAATATTAGGAAATGATAATGGATGATTGATATGAATGGGATAATGTGAGATGGTTTAATAACCAACTTATGTTTAATCTGTTCTTGCATTATATTTACAACAATAATTCCAATCGAGTAAGAGTTGAGCAACCTAAGTTTTGATATTTTGTATGTAAATATGCACCAATGGTATAGATAAACCATGATGACTATCATGTGATATGTATATGTAATAATAGATTCATAAGGACAAAAAATAGTGCATCATGATATGAAAGATCATAATAAAAACATTAGTAATGCACATAGTGATCTAGACACAAGAAACAACAATAAAGATAAGATAAAAAGATATGTTTTCAATAATGAAAATGATGTAAGTAAAAAAAACATAGAAGTAAATAAAGACTAGAAAAGAAAGTAAACACCCATGATGTAAAAATAAATAAATGATGATATAATCAGGCAAGCAAATGATTAAAATAAGTAAGCAAATGAATTTTTTGGATGTCTTTGGCTAGATTAGAACCCTTTAACATATGCGATTTTTGACAATGTTGAACTATCTGATGGGTAATCCATATAAGGGATGACTAGGTTATGTAACTAAAGACAATGGATTTTTTAATTGTTAATTTAATTTATTTTTTTTTTCAGATTTTATAATGTTTTGGATTTTTTTAGAGTTATATTTTTGAATTTTTTTTACAATTATAGAAACAAGGAATACCAATAAAGTGAAACCATATTCTAGAATTGAAGATTAAGTTGTAGGGGATGGAAGGAATACATTATATATGGAGTATGGATGAATAGAAATGGATTAAAATTAAGATGATAACTCTAGGGAACACATGATGTAATAACCAAGTGTCTATTCATTAAAATAGTATTTCACGGATACACTAAGATGTTTCTAAGAACATGTCTCAACATGTTTACACTTCCTTACCAAGGTCAGAATGGGAATAAAGATGGTTTTATGATGGTAAAGACTAGATTAATAAGTATGGGTTTCAATATGTATAGGATTAAATGTGATGGGTTAGGATAGTTAAGGGTGATTAATGATGGGTTATGATGGTTAAGTATGAGTGTAGGATGGGTAAAACTTCTTTAGGATAACTTAGGATAAGTAAGGATTATTTAGGGTAAGCATATGATGGTAAAGGATGGGATTAATTTTTTTTAAGATGGGTAAGGATGGATGGATGATTTAGAATTAATAGGATTGAAATGGAATGAATTTTCTCCAAAGTTTAGTCTAATTATAAACAACTAATTATATTATGCATGATGCCAAAAATCATTTTTCATCATGGTACTTGCCCAAGGAGCCATATAAATGGTTTTCACTTATGGATGAATTTATTTCTCTTTCTCTTTATGATTTTATTTATTTTTTTTTTTTTTTTTTGACATATTAATTATAAAATGGTTTGAGATAAATGATCCTTGCTACTATGCACTCCAGAGATATCTTCTATAACTTCATTGATTTCTAAGTTGGTTTATTCCAAATTTACCAGGATATAGTCATAACCACTACAATAGAGGGTGTTCCTATATATGGTGAAGTGAAAATCATGTTGGATGAAGGATTGAGGGATGGAATTATATTGGGAATAAATATATGTGTCATGATGTAAATAGTGAATGGGATCAACAATCTTGTGTTCATCAAGATGGGGAGTAATCGCAAGTTGGATGATTTGAGAATTTAATGTTACATCAATGATATCTTAAATTTATGATGGGGATCCATCTTGAAACTATGTTAATGTAGAGGATATATATATATATATATATATATATATATATGTTTTCTCATCCACTAGTGCCATAGAAAGGTTTTTACCAAAGGATTATTATTGATTATTTTGATTGGGATTTAGATTTGGATTACCCAATAATGCCTCAAAAAAGTTTTCACTAAGGGACTCATTTTCTTATTTTATATATTTCAATTTTGATTTTGACTATAATTTTTATTTTGATCATTTGATAGTGCCTCCAAAAAAAATTCACTATGGGATGTTAGTTTTAAATTTGGATTATAGGATTCATTTTGATTGAGGTGCACTTATTGTTCCTAAAAATATGTAGATGTTTCTTTATATTATTATAGTAGGAGACCAACTAGGAAGTCTATAATTATTTTACTATCATGGAAGGAATTTAAGTATAAGTAAGATAGTTGGTCCCAATAAAAGGTGCATGATACTAGCTTGAAAGATGGAAGGTAGGATTGGTGAGGTTGATGAAAGGAGTGATGACAACAAATTCCTCATAGAGACTATGAATGGATCTTGATTTTATTATGGATTAAGTTACCCTAAAAACCATAAAATTATAACTAACATCTTTATGTTAAATTTTAAATGGTTTATATATGATGTTATGGGGTTTAGAATTTAATTATAAATAGATGAGTTCAATAATTACTTGTCCATGGATTTTTTTGGCTATGATTGCCTCTATCACTTGGGGTAAATGTAATGGGATGATGGGAGATTTAATAGGTGATAAGGGTTTGGGTTTTTAGCTAATGGGTGATAGGCTATTTTGGTTAAAGGAGGTTTTGTCCAAGATAAGATCTTGGTGAAAAATGGGATCTTGATTAAAAAAATGGGATGTTGATCAAAGATAGATTTTGGTCAAAGATAGGCTCTTAATTGAAAATCGATGATAAAATATGGTTTTCAAAGGTATTTTTATTGACTATAGATTGGTTGAAAATGGATGTAAAAAAATGGGATCATGAGAAATTGATATAAGGATATGATCTTGAATCGAAGTGGTATGGCTTGACTAGGCTTAGGAAAGACATCTTGGTATATCCTCAAGCTATGATTTTTAGACATGGATACACTTGGATCTACCTTGATGTACCCTTTGTTAATAAATATTGGATATAATGTTTTAATCTCATATAATGGTTTGTAGAATGACATTTGATTTTGTGATAAACACAATATTCATTAGGTTTATACCACTTAGGTATAGGGACATTTAGCTCAAAGTATTTGGTGTTTGGAAATATGACTAAGTTTTTAGTGATAAATTTTCAAAATAATACATCATAAGGTTTCCTTAAAGTAGTGATTTTTTTATTAATAGGCATGGTAATGTTGTTGATAGGTTTGGAGTTTTTGATCTGTTGTAACTTTAGGGGTGGAATGATACTAGATGGTATAGTTACTAGAATTAGATTTTGTTTTCTAGTGTAATGAGTGATGTTGGAATTAAGACTATAACTATTGGATAGGAGACTTGATTGATTTTGAAAATAGGGTCACTAGTGATAAGATGATGTTGGTGTGGAATGTTTCAAGATTCCCTAGTAATAAAGTGGGATAAAGAGGTATCTTGATATTGGAAGGATGGATTTATTGGATTTGTGTTGAAGGTGAAATTACTCTAATTTGATGGATTTGTGAAGGTTGATGGACTTGAATCTATTGGGTTTGTGAACAAAAGTGAATTTTATGTAGTTTGGTTTAATTTTGGGAATAGGTTCGATGTATAACTAAATGGTTGATTTTGATGAATGTGGAAAGGTTGCTATTGAGAGATGTAGGAGTTGAAAGGTTTATTTTGATATAATATATTTATATTTGAATGAATTAGGGTTTGATTTATGAATGGGTTTTGGTTCAAATATACATTTGAAAGTCATGGTGAAGCTGAATCAAAAGTTTGATTAATGTTAGGGTTAGAGTTAGATGGATTGGTGAATGAATTTAGATTTTCAAATGGCGACTTTTAATTTGTGTATTAGGTGAAACTTGTAAAATAATTCAAAGAATTTTGACTACCAAATCCTAAAAATGAATTCGATATTTTCCCTAAAGTAAAATTTGGATGTTGATTTACTTGATTAAATATTCAATTTCAAAATTGATTGATTAATGTTTGGGTTGAATTGGTTGATTGGTAAACTTTAATGATTATTCAATTTTGGATTTGATTTTTTAATGGATGAGGATGAATACATATTTAAACTTAGATTTGGATTTTTTGTATGATTGATTGGTGAGTTTGTAATGACATTGAAACTTTGATTTAGATTTTTTAGATGATTTATTTGATGCTGATTCAAATGTGTTTGAATCAAAATTGGTTGGATTGAACCATGGGTTATAACATGGATTATTTAGATTTGTATTTGTGACTCAATTGATCAAGTTATTGTTTCACATAGACATGATTCTTTCAATGGGTGGTGATATTAAGGAAATAATTGATTAAACAATGAAAAATACATGAAATTAGACTATAATAAAGTAAAATACCAAAGTGACTAAAAGTTTTACTGATAACTAAATACTTTTGAGCTTTTAGACAGGAAGTTTTTATTTTTAGGATTGAATTTAAACTCAAAAAAATTTATTTACAAATAAGGATTTTGTAAAACATGGTAGGCAGAAGGTGAAAACAAACAAATTTCTATTCTAAATAGTCAATAAATTTCACATAAAAGGTGAAAAACTAGGATGAGAGTCATGAATAACTATTGGGCCTTCTAATGTCAATAACTCATATGCACTCTCAAATATGGCCTAATATTTCAAGGCACTGACCATAGAGGATCCTACCATTCCCATGGGCCACTAAGTATAGTTTTGAGGGTTTGTGGAAGGTAGCTTCTCAGTGCTAACCGCTAACTAATGCACCATAATTTGAATGGTAAAAGAGGTTATCCTAGGATTAAGATTTAAACAAACATATCTAGTGGGAAAATTATGGAAGAAATAGATGAAGAGGATGCACACTATTCAGTCTTATCCCAAAGTGACGAACACAATCATAAAGATCTCAATGTGTTGACAACTGATAATATTATATTTTTTGGTAGTTATAGAACCATGGATATTAGAGCATGAAATACCCTCACATCATGGTGTGCTTAAAACACATAAACACTTAGGAAATTTAAATAGTTGGATCTCGATATATATACCCCCTAGTAAATAGGTTTTGGACTATTGCATGGTGGTGAAATAAAAGGTAAATAGATCCCCTAAAAATAAAAATAAAGTAAGTATCCATTTATGATTTTAGAGTATTGTTACCAAATTAATTCCAAGGAAAGAGAATATGTGGGCACTACTTGGGTAACACAGATAATTATGGAAACATTTCTAATTTCATATTATCATCACCAATGTTATGCCAAGCAAATATTTACACATTAAAAAGTAAAAATACTAAATTAAAATGTGATGTAATTACTAGAAAGTAAACTTTAAAAGCAAGATTGAAAATGCTAGTAAAATAAAATTGTCTTTTTGATTATCCTTTTTGATAATTTTCTTTGGCAAGCATTCTCCAACCAAGTTAGAATATTTTCTTAGGATTGGAGAAAGCTAACCTATAATATAATGAATAAAAACCAAGAAAACAAAGTGAAAAACACCTCTTTGGTACAAAATCACAACTACATAGACAAATAAGAAAAGTAAAATTGTAATAAAATCAACCCAAAGAATAGACAAAATGTAAAAAAGCAAAAAATAAAATAAACCTATGCTTACAGAATGATTTTTCTATTGAAAACAATAATTTATCTACCCATAGAGATGAATTCACTATTGAGAATGATGATTTTACTTCCAAAAATAATGATTTCACTGAAAAAATTGATGACTTCATTGTCGATTTTGACAAATTCATTGTTGAAAATGATGAAATCGCTATTGAGAATGACAAAATAGATGTTTCCTAATAAGTTTGATATTAAAACTATAGATAGAATAGAAAACATAGAATAATTAAAAATATAATAAATTTGTTGTGTAGTTGAACAAAGTCACTGTTAAGGTCTATAATTTTGCAATTTATCCTTCTAGATTCATTATTGCATAGAGGAGTACATGTAGCTGAAAAAAAATGTTTGATATTAATCTTAAAATTATACTATCACTCAAAAATAATATATTAAATGCATATTCAAACATAAACAACAAAAATCAAATAATAAATGCTATATAAATGTAAAAATGATGATCAAAAGATGAAAAAGATGAGGGAAGGTCCCACTGAGTGTGCTAGAAATGTGTGAACTAAGTTTAGAAGTGCTAAGAAATAAACTAATCTCAATTTAATATAAGTTTAAACCTATGATAGAGCAATAAACAAGGAAAATATAAATAAAAAACTTTATGCTTTGAATGTATGATCTTTCTCCATTACGATATACATTCTATTTTCTCTTGAAAATGTGGTGCTCATTCTTCCAATGCAAAGGAGAATGGGAAACACTGGTGCAAAAGGAGTACTTTATTCACATTGATTCAATTAATTTTATTATATATATAACTTAGTTAGCATAAGTCTATATTCTTCAAGATTTGATTTCAAGACTCTTGAAAATGAAGGGTTTCAAATTTATTTATAGACTTTTAGATAAGGATCCAATGATAGAGGATCATTTGGAATTATTCAATGAACAAAATGATCAATGGTGGCTAATATGAATTTTATTGACAACTCAGGGGATGAATCATAATAGGTTGAGAAAATTGTGGATTTGGTTGGCACGAGGGAGAAAAAAGTGAGAGATGTTTTGATGAGGTGTAAATCTAGATTTTATTATTTCAACTAAAGATTTGAGTGTGCATAATTCACTAATTTGAATTTATTAAATTATTTAAATTTTGAAGAAGATGTGATTAATTATTAGAATATTTTTTGATATGTCTAGGTGTCTACACCCACCTTGTTTTCTTGAAATTGATTTTTATATTTTGTGCCTATGTGCTAAAAAAATACTTTAAGTGCATTAAAATAGCCTGATATATATCAAAAACATATATTAATTCCTCTCTTTTGAGGGGTATTTTTAAACCTATGCAATAACAATCCTCAAAATAGAAAATTCTACATGATGTGTTAGCAGGAACATATATAATATCTATGTAATAAATGAACATAATATGCATACATGACATCAAAATGTAAGATAATCTAAGAATAAGTTTGCAATGTAAGATGTATGCTAGATATATCATTCAAAAGGATATCAAGATAGATATACCAATGTAAACATGTGCATGAACAACAAATGTAAGTAATAAACTGAGTAAATACCTAGCGGGATGGGGTATGATGCCCATCAAAATACCAAGGAGGAAGGGGAGATGCATGAGGTCCCTCATGGCATATAGAAATGCAGTGTGAAATAAGAGATAAGTGTTATTTAAATGATGTATATAATAAATCATATATATAACACACATAAGGCACACAAAGTAGGCCAAGGGGCCAAAATAAAAGGGACATGGGTACATGTCAAAAAAATTTAGAAATAAAAACATACAAAGACATGTTTAAATTTACACATACATAAATAATAGGTAAGGTGGCCTAGATCCACATGGAAGGACATGTTAAAATGTCGACATACATGATCCAAAAATAACACATAAGGACATGGACACAAGTCCAAATCATCCATAGAATGAAAGGAAGTGGCATACAACTATAATGTAATGGCATATTAAAATGCCCTCAAATATAATAAGCATAGAGACACAATCAAGTCTAAAATAGGAAATATATGAATTTAGTTATGCATGAACATGTGGTATAAATATATATAAGAGCAAAGATGTACATAAGTTGAGTCTAAAGTAGTATTGGTAAAAAAAATCTAAGTAGGTGTATGATGATCAATATCGTGATATAATAATGTTAAATCTATGATGTAGAGTTTAGATAGATGTAACTTGGCAATTTAAACTATGTATAGGATTATCCCAAATGGGAGAGTGTATAAAATGAAAAACCTATATATTTGTGTATATGCCCCTAATGGGTAGATAATATCAAATTTAGATCTATGTAGTGGACCTGAGTCTTGTAGAAATCTATAAACACTCGACAAGAATAAGTGAAGCAAGTATGTATGACAAAAATTAACTATACTAAAAAAATCTAGCATATGTAATACCTAACAAGTATAATAAGTGTAAACATGGAGATACACACAATTTATAATTTATATATTTAGAGTAAATATTTGAATATTTTTATGTTTTGACATATTATATTATTTTTTATTTTCTATATATAATATATGTACAATCAACATTAGAAAATGAATCTATATACAATGAGAAAAAGTGAATAAAAATATGTACAAGTAGGGAGGTACATACTAACCAATGATTATCATGTGAGATTCACTATTAATGTGGCATGTGCCAAATAAAGGAACAATAATCCTGCATTCTATGTGAAAAGGTAACTAAGGTCCTAAAACCTACTATAATGAATGATCCATAGTTGGCACTACCTATGGATTGGTGTTAGGAATCCAAGAAGCTGATTGGGGTGTCTTGTGAACTATAGGGGTATTAGGGACCCATCTAGTAGAAGATTTTATAGATGGAATGGGTGTCCTATGTTAAGAACTCTACGATCTTAATAACACTAATATCATAAGAAAAAAGGTAGAGGGAGGCCATCTAGAATTTGTAACATATCTATGATGTATGGGTATCTCTAATAAGAATGTCGATGAGAGAGTATGTATATGTGGTAACACTATAGAATTAGACCTCACCTACACTAGTGACTTAACTAAAATCCATGGTATACTGATAAGAAATGTGCTCATAATTGTAATTGGTAGTTTTGGTCTGACTACCTATGGGATACATAAAGGATACTCATATGAAAGACCCTTAATTTTGACCACCGTATTAGCATGTATATACTTGAGGTATCTGTTCACATTAGATGGAATGGATCAAATTTTATGTATCCATGGCCTACCCAATAACATGTCAAATGTGCCTGCACTAGGTGCTACTAAGAATCTAGTGGACACATGTGCTAGTCCAACATGTAATGGAAGTTCAATATACCCAATAGAGATCTAAACATGGCCACTAAAACCATAAATAATTATGTCTATAGGGTAAATGTCCTCTAAATAACCCAAATGTTGTATAAGTATGATAGTACACATTATTATACTTGACTCATTCTTAACCACAACACTCTAAATAAGATGATGATCAATATAATCTTGTACAAAGACTGCATATAAATCTAAATCATCATTGATAATATCCTATTGTGATAAAGTGATCAATAGTCTACCTATCATTGTAGCATGATACACATGAATGATATTATATAAGGGTATGCATCATATAAAGTAATGTAATATGATTCTGGTGGTGGGTGTGCCTAATAGGTATGATGAATAACTAAAGTGTTTCATATCTCATTAGTTATATGTTTGGGAAATGGATCCAAAAATATTTTCAATTCATTATCTTCCTTTTTTGAACTTTGGGTGCCTCTATGGGTGTGTCAACATCAATTATGTTGGCCTCTATCAAATATTGTATCTCATGTTTCAAGATGATGCATCTATTTTTAATACTAATTGGTTCCTTATGATAGTTGCATAATAATTTGAAATCATAGCTATTTAGAAAAGGCTTTACCATATTAACCTATTTGATTGGAGGGAGAGATCTGAAATTACATTCCAAGATCTATTGTAAACCATGTGTCCATGATTCTAGAAGATTTGTGAAAACCCTATGTTGAGGAGTTGGTTTTAAAGCTACATGAATTATGCTCTTTTGATCACTCTTTTTTTAGTGGCCCTTACTTTTTAGGGAGGATTATAATAAATTCTAATATTAAAATATAATCCAATTATGTACTTTAATTTTCCCACAGAGAGAAGTTTGAGTTCCTTTTCATTTACTATGTGGCATAAATCTGTGAATGTCAAAAACTTCTTAAAAAATATAGCTTCATGCAATGTTGGTAGTAAAATTTATTTGAATATGTCTTGGACCTCTCTAACTACCATGAGGATAGTCATCTTTTCCAATATGATTTCATATCTTAAAATATATTCTGCAAAAGGCTCATTGTATTTTTTTATTAAGTTGTGCCACTTGACCATATGAGATCTTATCACTAATGTTGATTGAAAAGTGTGACAAAAACATATCTACCAATGATTTAATGTAGTGATGGAATTATTTAGAATATCATAGAACCACTATGAAGTATAGTCCTTTAGACTACATGGGAAAATTTTAGTAAAAAGTAAATCATTGGACACATAGTCCAAACATGCTACATGAAAAGCTTGTAGATGGTGCTCTGGGTCACCCTTACCATCATAGAAAATAATATTATGTGACACAAATATGGATGGAAAATGAGTTACCATTATATGATGTGCCAAAGGCATATGTAAAATAAAATAAGAATCCAAGGCATGTGAAGGCCTAGTATCACCCTGATTAATATGTAATACCTTAGCCTACAAAGAATGAATCTCATAAACAAGGGTGTATAGCTAGAGAGGATGAAATGGCCATTGGAGGTTTTTCTATTGTTGAATGCTTTTGAGTTAAATATGTTATTGCAAAAGCTAAGTTGATCCTAAAGTAGGTATAACAATATTATTATTTAGGAGAGTATAAGATTGACCATTATTTGATTTTTAAATTTCTTTATGGAAAATATTGATAAGGTCATCTTGTATATTTTAATTTTTATAAACAAAATATAGTAAGTTTCTATTATAAATTTCATTGATTCAATTGTTTAATTCTACCATTGTAGGTTGGGAAGTAGGAAAATAAACAATTGTATATTAGGAACCTTTAAAAAAATTTAATCTATGAAAGATTGCCAGAATGACATACTAAATTGAATATGAGATTTTGAACTAATATTTGAGCATATAAAAAAAAATGATACAAATATTAATACCAAATAAGGATAGGTTTTTATTAATATTTAAAGTAAGTTAGGTTCAACAAATGATTTAACTTGTTAGGGTTATGTAGTTTAATCCCTAGGTTGTTAAAGGGGATGAGTATATTAAATCATGGTAGAAATATGCAATAAATACAACCACTAATTTGTAATATAATTGACCTAGTTTGACCTTTATAAAATAACAATGAATTATTTAAATAATTATTTAGATGTAAATTTATTGAGACAATGGATCTATAGGATGAAGACTAGGATAAAAGCTGATTTGACTATCATAAATAGGATCCAGGCTCAGAACCCTTCTTATATAGTATCACCCTAACTAAATAGTACTGTCAATGGTGCTAGTGTACTCCTTCTAGAATTAGTGTCCTCTATGTATAAATTTTCTAAGATTTTAGGTGCACCTATGTCTGAGTTTGCCAAGCCTATTCTTGTGTGTATAAGTGTAGACACCGAAATCGTGTCTAACCCTTAGTCACTCTCCTTCTTGGTCCCTTTCAAACTTAACCATGCCTAACATATGTTTTATTAATTTAAAATACCTATTTTAAATTAATAATTCCTCCTTGCCACCTCACCTCACCCCTCTTAGGATACCTCTCCTTGGATGCCTCCCTCACCTCATGCCAAATCTTAATTAATTAAACCCCATTTCCTTCCTCCCATTAACCCCTCATGCTCATTCAATCCACCTTGAACCATTTTCCCATGACCAATCGACCCTGGCAGTTGGAAGAACGGGAAAAAGGCTAATTTTAGCCCTTTTGCCATTATTCTAGCTATCGACGTCGATCGTTATGCAGCCGATGTCGGCAATTTCACTGACGTCAGTTCCCTTAAAATAACATTTATGTTCTGTTGCTCTGACCCCATGAACGCAAATTATTTTCTTCTAGGCTTCAAGCTCTCTTGCTCCTTGACTTCTTGCAGGTATCAACGTCTCAACAACACTTTCCAAACTCAAGGATTCTACACCAATGATTTCAAGCAAGATTTAAAGTTGCAAGACATCTCCCAAACTAGCCACAATGGAAACAACATCCTGCACTTCTGCCTCTCCACTCATAGCTAAGTATATTTCTTCTATTTTATTTCAATTATTTAGACTATATCAGTAATCAGTTTTCTATTCATTGCTTCTAAATAACATTGCCAACCAGACTCGACTATCAACCAGACCAGACTTGACTTCTTCCCAGAAAGGTTGAGAGTCCTTCCCCACATCCTTATCCATTTTTTAGCCACACTCTCTACCCTAAAAACCTAGCACAAACCCTGCACAGACTCTCAGACTACCACAGACCATTCTACAGACCATTCTATCGACCAAGAAATTGTCTAGACCCTATCCAAGACCATTACCCTGACCGATGCTGACCACAAGGCCCATTTCTCCTACCGACATTGGCAAACTAACTGACGTCAGCAACCTTAACTAATCAACATCGGTAGACCAACTGGCATCGGTGACTGTGGCAGACCAATAGCAGACAACAGGTATGCATTATTCATATTTCTCTAGCTTAGTCTATCATTATTATCTTTATCTAACATTATTTTTTATCAACAAGTGGACTAACATCCCTTAAGGATGTCTTTGTGCTTCTAGGACCAAGCATATCACTTGGCAGTCCACCTTACATCCATCTAACAATCTCCTTGTTTAAGTCTCTTTCTTCTGCAGGTGTCATCCTCCACAACCAAAGAGGAGTTCTCTCAACGTCTAGATAACGGTGTACAGACCTCATCCGGGTAACATCTAACCCTAGACGATTTCTCTAGTTTCTTACTTCTTTTGAATGTAGAAAAGCAAAAATAGTTTGAAACATTCTACCACGCCTGGTGGGACCCTAGGAATTCTCCTTGGGTTCATACTCTTTTTCTTCTAAGCATAATTTTCATATAGGTGCATTAGGTCTCTTCTTGCACCCTTTTCTTCTATCTCTTTCCATAAGACACTATCAACAAAGTTAAAAATAATCCTTCTTTTTCTTTCTTTTCTACATCTAGACTAGTCAAAATCATACTCTTCAACCTCTTCTCACTTGTCTGCATACAAACACATATTTCTATTTGGGCTTAAAATCTATTGCATCTCATTTTTGATTGAATGCATATTTACTCCACACATCTAGTAACTTAAAACCACATCATGAATTAATCGTAGCACACTTATGTTACACGACCAGATCACTTGCACAAAATCAAATATCTAAACACACCTGAGACAAGGTCCAACTAGGATTTCATCACCTAGCGGATACCTTACCCATCTCAAAAATCCCACTTGGACTTCACTACCAAGGGGAAAGCCCACTCTATTCTCTAGCAGAGGATAAACTCTAGGGTAAGTATATACTGGCTAAGTGAGACTAGCTTATCACTGGGCTCATGAAGTGAGGGGAGCTTGCTCCTTAGCACCACGCCACGTACAAAACCTAACACAGACTCTTGAGCACTGAAACTAACCTGAAACCAACCTTAGACTACTTCTTCTAAGACCCGTTCTACAGGCCAACTTCATAAACACACTTTAAGGCATAAGCCAATAGGATTCTAAAAATTATTATTAGGAATAAACGTTAGGGTCTACTTGTCTTCATCTTCTTTTCTATCTTTATCTGGGTTTTTGAGCTAGTGAGGACATTTTCTTCTTTCTTCCAAAAACTCTCAAATTTTTTGAGTTTATAGAAAACATAGTAATTGACATCAGTTTTACCATCGATGTCGGCAACATTTCTTCACTGGTATCAGTTATCTGACCGACATCAACAACCTATTTCATCGACATCAATTTTTCTACCGACATCGATCACTTTCCAAATATTTCTTTCCCAAAAAGCAAGCTTAAAACCTAGCTTTCTTGTTGTCCAACACCCATTCTAGTTTTTTGAGACTGAAAAACACAATTTTTGGAACCTGACCCTTCTTTCCTTGAATGGTTTTGACACACAATCAAACTAGAACTCTTCTTGACCACACAAGGTAATGACCACTCCCGCCTTCGCCATCTATGCCTAGTCCTCTAATGGAGTATCATTTAGAGACAAAACGAACTCCTACCTGACCAACTCCCAATCAACCTTCAATTGTCCCTGAAGGGAACCCAAACTTTGAGAGACTCATTGACCATAACGTCAAGGCTCTCCAACACTATCTCGCGAGAAACCAAACATGAGACCTTTTGGGTGAAGCGGCGATGGCATCAACACCATCCACTACCCAGCCTTTTATGACTCAAACTATTGCCTCAACCATTAACTTGACCATGGCCAATATGCAAGGTTTGGCCTCCCCATCTATTTTTGGACCGACCTCCATTGGGGTTTCATTACCCCCTCAACCACACACAATTCAACCAAGTTCTACATCATATCAGAACTTGATTGTCTCGACTCCACACACTCTTGTGCCTATAAATGTAGGAGTGTCTACCTCCCCTTTTTCCAATGCCACCATGCAACCACCTTTGGCAGTATCTAGTCAACTTATGCCTTCTACCTTCATGACACAACCACCCCTGGCTTCCACATCTATCCCAATGACTAGTTATCAATACATTATACCTATACAAGTGCAACCAACTATGTCATATGCCTCTTCTAGCACCTTCTAGGCACCTTAAAACCTAGGGGGTGCCCCATCTACCAATCCATCAGCTGATCTCATCAAGATGCTGATGGACAAAATGTCTAGTCTTGAGGCTTCCATTTCCGGTTCAAGCAATGCTCTTTCATATGACCAAATTTGCAATGAACGCATCCATTTCTCCATCCCAATCCGGCCGTATCCCAGTCAGTGGGAACTTCCTAAGTTTTCTTGCTTTTAGAGTAAGGAAGACCCACAACAATATCTATGAGCATTCAGACATGCTTGTTATCTCATAACACATGATGATGCATTATTGCTACGCATGTTTCCCATGTCACTTTCTAGCCCTGCCCTCGATTCGTATAGTTCTCCTACCAATCACTCTATCTTTTCATTCACTTAGCTAGCCCAACTTTTCCTTGACCACTTTTCGATCAATATCACCAAAAAGGTCTCAATCACGGACTTATACTCTATCAAACAATTTGACAACAAATCTATAGCCAATTTTGTCACCCATTGGAGAGGCTTAATCAACCAACTCTCCTTCCCTTTACCTCAACCCGAGCTCATTGATCTTTTCTCTCAAGCATGTGCCATGCACATCTCATCCACCTTGCGGGTTGAAACATTCCACACTTTTGATGAAGCTTTCACCATGGCTCAAAAGCTTAAACTCTAGGCTATTGAAGAAAATAAGGTCAAATTGCATAATACCAATGCAAAAACCAATGACCCTTCTTCTTCCAGACCTTCTTCTTCCCACTCCAAGTCCAAAGGAGTGGCCAACACTATGGTCTTTAGATCACCATCATCAACAACAACCAACCAATCCCAACCTTCCAGCTCTCAAATCATCACAAAACAATTCCAATAACGGTACATACATCATCAGTATACTCTTGTAGGATAATCATACACTTCCATTTTGGATAAACTCGTCAAGCAGGGGGTCCTCAATCTCCCTCCAATTTGACCACCTCAATTTGACCCTTCAAAAGCCATCCCTACATGGTATAGGGAAAATGACTTCTGTCACTATCACCATGTCCAAGGCCATGACATAAACAACTACTGAACCTTGAAGAACATTTTCCAAGACATGATAGATAAGGGAGATCTTGTTTTGCATAACTCAAACGTGCCAGCCCACCAAAACATTGATATCTTCAGAAAACCTTTTCCTAACCATCCTCCTAGCCAAAACAATGTCCAGACCATGGCTGATAGCTCCCAAGAGCATGATATATGCACGGTCAACATGGTCTCACCTCTTGTCCCTAACCAACCTCCTCCATAGGTAGAAGAGCTTTCTTCTCCTATTCATCCATCATAGGTAGAAGATCCTTCTTCTCCTATTAGTTCTCCATCAACCTCTCTTATATTAGAGGATGCTTCGACCATACCAATGCCATTAGCCCCACCTTCATCCTTCCTCCTACCAATGGAGGACCATACCCTTCCTACTCCTTAACCACAAGTAGAAGGCACCATCATCCCTGCCCTCTATCCTCTTGAGGAGTCACATTCTCCAATTTCTTCTCCACCAAGAGAAGACCCTGTCTCTTCACCCACTTTGACCGAGGAAGACCTAGTGACAGTTTTCTCTTGCCTTTTGCCTGAGATCGCTACATCTCAGTCACCTCCGTCCACATCTGAACCTAAACCCACACAGGCATCCACCATGCTAAAAGAGATTAAATCTCTTGGTGTTCACCCCATATGTAATCTTGCCTTGCACAATAGTGGCCCTCAAACCAAACCAAATAAGGCCACTAAACCACACCAGAGAATTCCTCCCCCACCTTCATCATTTCCCTCTATTTTGGGCCCACATCTGTCCACCTTAATAGGAGTGATTCCTACTCCAACACCTCATAGAGGCAAATTGCCTCCATTATCCCCTTTACCCATTAAACCTATATTTCCTCCAAAACAAACAATGCCTCCTATGCCTCCAAAATAAAATTCATCAACCCCTACTGCAAAAAAACACACAGACCCATTGGCGGGTTCTTATGCCTTATTGTTACAAAAATTGTTGCAATCTTCTCACATAATTATTCCACCTCTTAAACCATACCAATCTCTCAGACAAAAACTACCCTGGTTCGATGACACTAAAGTTTATGCATATCATCGCATGCTGGGACATGACACTGAGCATTGTTGTGCCCTCAAGGTTGTCATTCGCCAATGCTTAGAGAAAGACACCCTTCTTCTTGAACATATTATCAAAAAACCTTCAACATCATCCCATACCTCCTCACCTTCACACTCATCAACTCTCAGATCAAGACCATCTTGGTTCGATAACACTAAATTTTATCACTATCATCGCACACCAGGACATGACACTGAGCGTTGTTGCGCTCTTAAAGCTGTCATTCATCAACACCAAAAAAAGGATACCCTTCTCATCAAGGATCCTATTTACTTCCCCTTTGCCAAATATTTGACACCATCACATGCCTCACAAACATCATCACCTAAATCAGGATCTCAACACTAGACTATGGTCCCTCCACCACCTTTAACTCCATTATTCAAAATCAACACAGTCAACTTGACCACCAGCCCACCAACCCAAAAGGATAAAGGGAAAAGACATGTTTCTATCCCTTGGACATCCCCATCTACCAAGCCTTCACCATAACTGAAACCTAAGATTACTATCTTGGGCACATCTCAACCAGCATCCTCAAAGATAATCCCTGACTCCATGGTGAAACAACTTCACCACACGACCCCTGTGAAGATGTCTTTGTATGATCTCATACAAAACTCTCTACAACATCATCAAACTTTGATCCAAGCCTTACAATTGATGGAGGTCTAGCCTAATGACCCCTAACCATTAGCCACTTTAATCAAATCATTACCAACCATTTCTTCTATCACCATCTGTGATTTTGAGATTCCTGCTTCCAACCTAGCAGATCAAGATCTCACCCTCTCAAACTAAAACTGTCAAACATTCTCCCTAGTAACTGGGGGAATTTGACCTTACCCTGACTATTGTAACCTCAACCAAACATCAAACATCAACCAACCAAGTATCGACCAAACATTAATCAAGCCTCGACCAAGTCTCGACCAAGCCTCGACCAAACCTCGACCAAGCCTCAACCAAGCATCGACCGAACATCGACCAACTTCTTACTCATCTCCAACATGTGACCAATTTGGAATGAAGAAAATGGGGCAAGTTTGCTCCTAATTGACTCAGACCTTACATCATAACACAAGCATGGGTCAGGGACTTATCAAAACCTAAGCCCCTTTATGCCTTGCATCTTCAACCAATCTACTGTTAGTCAATTAATTATTCACTTGACATTTAACTTGAGCTCATCCCTTGAGCAATCCCTGTCATCATCATTTCTATTCATTTCAACCCTCAACCCTAAAAACATTAGTCACCCCTTTTGTCAAGCATGTATGCTTTGTCCTAATAAAAACCTCTATAGTCAAGTCCATGACCCAAAGTCTAGTCAAAAACAAAAAAATATATAAATAAAATTCAGATACCTATCTCAAAAGGTCATAAAACTCAGAATGTAGACTGCTCCCTCAAAGGACAGCTACATCATACTTGCTATAATTGATAGACTGCTCCCTTGAAGGACAGCTATTCAAAGACTTTCATATATACAAAGCAAAAATATAGACCACTCCCTCGAAGGATGGCTATGCCTAAATCTTGCTACATACATGGCATTATCTCAAAAGCTTCCCACATAGATTAGATTCACAACATGACCACAAAGCAAGACAACATCTCCATGTAGACTTCTCGCATTGATTAGTCTACCAAAAAAAAAATTGACTGACAAAACTATAAAGTCATGGACTTGTCTATAGTCGTTCTTGGGGTCACCTATAAAAGGGGCACAGTTGTTCTTGCCAAAAAGGGTTCTCCCTTTCATCCATCTCACATAATCAGACCTTATCACCCCAACATACTCAAGGGATTTTGAGCTCACTTAATGTCAAGTGATTCGATTACCTCTCTAACACAACCCCTGGTCAATGACATAATGCATGAATGGGGCTTTTGTTTCTAAAAATCCCCTATCTATGCTATCATCAGGTCCTTGTCAATGAAAGAGCAATGCACCTTTCACTTTTTACATCTTGGTCACACATCCAACCAAACCCAACCAAACCAAGCATTTTCAAACCACTGACATGACATAGTCCATTTCACATAGTTTCTATGGAAAACAATACACATGGAAACTATCGACCAGACACAATTTATGTTAAGCATAAACCATTACTTGCTGAAGCATAAATCGACTCAATTCATTTTTAGCATACATCCATCACTGATATCAAAAATTGCTAGGGATGAATGACCACTCAACCAATGTTACAGAATACACCATCACACAATATGGGAAAGGCTGTAACATCATCCTACCTTCATTACCTTCATCATCATGACCAAACCAACTATCAATAATTTTGACTCTTCATCTAAAATACATTAGTCTGAGGCCCTCAACACAAGGGATATGTAGGCAGCACTCACATTACATGACATCTTCTAGGGTTACCTCGGCCACATCTATTTGTTCATCTATCTGATGGACAAACCATTTTGACCCTTTAACCACAACTTGACCTCATCCAACCTCATCCATAACTGACCCTCTTCCTCCCTTTTAGGGAGAACTACATTGGCCTGAGGCCCTTACAATAGGGGCTATGTAGGCAACACTCAGTTGACATGGGGTCTTCTGAGGTTAGCTCGGCCATTCCTTTATCTCGACTCAACCAATGACCTTGGAGATCACACCTATCTCCTCAAACCACAACCACTTCCAAGACAATTTTGTCTTAGTTGTTTTGATTATATGTGTGCTACCTCATGAATGGTTAGAAAAATTGTCTACAACCCATATTTTAACCCTCACAAGTATTGGATCATGAGCAAGTTGATCCCCGCTACTTGTGACATTTTCATGTTTCCAAGAGCACTTCTTGAGCCTGAGATACTTGGAACATGATGACCATTGGAGCTTCAACTTGGATTGAATAACCCAATCAGCTAAAACTAAATGTTGGGGCCTAGTTATTTCAATTTTGGCACTCCTCGACCCTAACTTGCGACAATTTAACTTGACCATCTCATGAAGTGGTATGCGTACAATCTCAACTTTTATAGCGTTCACCTCAACCTTCACCATATCCATCCACTCTCTATCAAATCAACACCTAATTCTAGCTTCCCTTCCCTTAACTCCTACTTTGAGGGGGAATACCTCATCCCATAATTAGGGCAACCAACATTCAGTTTTGTCTTGCAGTTCATTAGAACAACCAACAAGACAAAAAGACCTCATCCCATACCTGGGGCAATCAACTCCTATTTTTGTCTTACAGTTCATCAAGAACAACCAACAAGACAAAAAGGGGCAAATGTAGACACTGAAATCATGTCTAACCCTTGGTCATTCTCCTTCTTGGTCCCTTTCGAACTTAACCATGCCTAACCTATGTTTTATTAATTTAAAATACCTATTTTAAATTAATAATTCCTCCTTGCCACCTCACCTCACCCCTCCTAGGATACCTCTCCTTAGATGCCTCCCTCACCTCATGCCAAATCTTAATTACTTAAACCCCATTTCCTTCTTCCCATTAACCCCTCGTGCTCATTCAATCTGCCTTGAACCATTTTCCCATGACCAATTGACCCTGGCAGTTAGAAGAATGGGCAAAAGGCTAATTTTAGCCCTTTTGCCGTTATTCTAGCTACCAACATCGATCGTTATGCAGCTAATGTCAGCAGTTTTGCCAACATCAATTCCCTTAAAACAACATTTTTGTTCTATTGCTCTGGCCTTGCGAACGCTAATTCTTTTCTTTCAAGCTTCAAGCTCTCTCGCTCTTCGACTTCTTACAGGTATCAGCATCTCAATAGCACTTTCTAAACTCAGGGATTTTGCACTAGTGATTTCAAGCTGGATTGAAGGTTACAAGACATCTCCCAAACCAACCACAACGGAAAGAACATCTTGCACTTCTGCCTCTCTGCTCACAACTAAGTATCTTTCTTCTATTTTATTTTAATTATTTAGACTATATCAGTAATCAGTTTTATATTCATTGCTTCCAAATAACATTACCAACCAAACTTGGCTATCAACTAGACCAAACTTGACTTCTTCCCAAAAAGGTTGAGAGGCCTTCCCCATGTCCTTATCCCTTTTATAACCACACTCTCTACCCTGCAAACCCAGCACAAACCATGCATAGACTCTTAGACTACCACAGACCATTATGTAGACCGTTCTATTGACCAAGAACCCATCTAGACCCTGTCAAAGACCATTACCCTGATTGACACTAGCCACAAGGCCCATTTCCCCTACTGACATTGGCAGACTAACTGATGTCGATGACCTTAACCAATCGATGTCGACAGACCAACTGACATCGTTGACTATGGTAGACTGACAACAAATAGTATGTACACATTATTCATATTTCTCTAGCTTAGTCTATCATTATTATCTTTATCTGACATTATTTTTTATCAAAAAGTGGACTACCATCCCTTAAGGAAGTCTTTGCACTTCTGGGACCAAGCATATCGCTTGGTAGTCCACCTTACATCCATCTAACAATCTCCTTGTTTAAGTCTCTTTCTTCTGTAGGTGTCATCCTCCACAACCAAAGAGGAGTTCTCTCAACATCTAGATAATGGTGCGTAGACCTCATTCGGGTAACATCTAACCCTAGACCATTTCTCTAGTTTCTTACTTCCTTTGAATGTAGAAAAGCAAAAATAGTTTGAAACAATAAGATCTAATTCCTTGTTGGTGACCTATTTTGACTAATTCTATATGTAGACCCTAGACCTCCATGTTTTTAGGGCATCTGATTGGTACAAGTATAAAAATGTTATGTTATTTGGGTAGGTTGGACATCCTCAACACCCCATTGTGATGAGAATTTATTACATACTAATACTCCAAAGAGGGGTCAAGCTTGATGTAGTTCTCCCCACCTAAGTTTGGGTACAAGTGGAAGTGAAGCTAGTATGAACTCCAGATCAAGTTATTTTGAGTGGATCTTAAAACTATAAATCTAAGTAATCTCAGATTAGGAATGTTGTATAGGGATATATGTATAAGTAGGGTAGAATAGGAATTGATAAACTTGATTGTGCACAACTTATTTTGAATTAATTTGTGGATATATATCTATAGTGTTTATGTGGGTATTATAATAGGTATAGGATAAACCTAGGTGGTTTTTTATTTGAAAATATATCTGTCAGTGGCCAAAGGCATGAAAAGGATAATAACACCCAAACTATGAAATTAGCCCATTGGCATTACTATCTAACTTATGAAACTAGTGTCTAGGTGGTAGACCTTGAGGCACTAAGGGATAAAATCCTAAAGTGAGGGTCTGATACTACTTTAGGGATGTTTATGGATGCATGTGTCCCACACAAAGGTTGTATAAGTGTCTAAATAGGCCTTAATATAGGTCTAGGGCTATGTTAGGGATGGGTGGTCTCAAGTAACACTCTTAGCGCTCAAGTGTCATTTTTAGATGATTACACATTGAAGAACTTGAGATTGATGATGTTCATTACCTCATAAATATCTTCACCTTATTCAATAGATAATTTATAAGCACTAAATCTATACTTGAAAATGAGAACATACAAACCTAACTAGTTAGGTTTAAATTTTCCTTTATTTTCATGATCAACATTTGTATTACATTGGTTTTCCTTAATAAAAATATATGAATTTAAACTCCCTAGCTCTATTTTTTTTATAACTATGAAAGAGACAATTTTGATAGGATTATAAGTGATTCAGGGAAAAAAGTAATTTCTCATATAATATGTCAAGATATTATAGTCAAGATGTTCATTATTATTCATCATCAACCAAATCTTGTAAGTAGATGCATAATGAAGGGAGATCAATTTCAACTAGTAAGAGAGACTCAATTCCATAAGAAAGGAAATATGGTGTTGTCCCTATGGGTGTTTGGATGCTTGTATAGTAATCCCATAGAACAATTTAAATATATAAATGTTAATCATGTCTAGCATTATTCACAATGCATTTGAGGAATTTTAGAATATTTTTATTTGATGCCTCTACTTGGACATTTCCTTGAGGATAATATGGTGTATAGCATTTACTCTTTATGTGATAGGTTTGGTAAAGTGATTTTGCATATTTTTCATTGAAAGTCTTACTATTATCATAAATGGTAGTGGATGGAATAACATAAAATAAAATGATATGGTTCATAATAAACTTAGAGGTCTAAATTCCTATTTCATATGTAGAATGGCATCCACCCATTTGGTGAAGTATTCATTAGTTTTAATTATGTATGTGGTAGCCAAAGTAGTTGATATTTATTTTACCAATGAGGTTTAACCCCCATGTGTAAAATGCCCATGGTGTGGAAATTGGTTGCAATTCTTGAGATGGAGCACATATAATATCATTGTGTTTTTTTACATGGGATGCACTTTATGACATATTTTTTTAAAAATAGTTTCCATTTTAAGCTAATAATATATGATTCTAAATTTTTTTCTAGAAATTAATATGCCACTTGTGTGAACACCACAAATACCATCATGAAAGTATTTAATAACTAAGTCCAACTCATCATAATTTGTAAATCATAACAAAGATCCATTGTAGCCTCTATGGTATAGTGTATTTTCAATGATAATAAATCAAGAAGTTCATTGGATGAATGATTTATTGTGGTTAGGAGAAATATTTTGAGGTATATTTTTTTTATGAAGGTATGCATAAACATATTTTTACCAAGATGAATTAGGACCAAAAATCTCATATACTATTTCAGATTTAATAATTCCATAAACTAGAATCATCAAATATTCAACAAAGAATTAATTTTGACTAGTATTTGGATTCATGTTAAGAAGGGAACCAATCCTTACCATAGTAAAAACTACCATATTATTTACATAAGGAACCTTATCAAATTGTATGTGCATGAATTATAGTTCTAAATTGTCCCCCATTATTTTACAATGAATGATCTTGTCATATTTTTAATTGTATTCATCGACTTAATCAATAATAACATTTGAATCTCCATAAACCAAGAGATATTATATGTTCCAATGGATAACTATTTTTATACCAAAAACTAGGGCCTCATATTTTTCTTTGTTGTTGGTGAAAGGAAATTTGATTCTAAATGATTTAAAAACAATATCACCTTGTTGAATTATGAGAAAAATGCATACCCCTAAGTCATGGTGGGTGAAATATCCATCAAAATATAATTTCTATTCTACTGATTCACACAAGGATAAAATAGTTTCATTAGGAAAATATATGGTCAAAAGTTTTGTATATGTTAAATGTTCTTCTAATAATGTGTCTACAATATGTTTACCTTATATATAATTTTAATTAACAAAATCAATATCAAAATGACTTAATAATATAATCTACTATGCCATCCTCCATGTTAGAGCTAATTTTGAATGAAGGTATTTAAGAGGATCAATTTTTTCAATGATTTAAATATAAATACTAAACATGTAATGTTGAAGTTTTTGGGAAGCAAAAATCAATTTTTATATATGTATTTTCAATTATAGATTAGTTTAATTTGTAATATACCAAGGTTATAATCAAATATTACAATGCTATTTCTATTCCATTATCACTGTGTTGAGATAATAATGCCCCCAATGCATGTTGTGTAGCTAAAATATATAAAAATAAAGGTTTTCTCGATGTGGGTGGGATTAAAATTGGTAGATTTTATAGATATTGTTTCATATTTTCAAACACTTATTTTAGTTATTCCTTCTAGTTAAAATTAACATTCTTTTTAATTAGATAGATGAATGGGTGGCATATGTCTGTAATTTGAGATATGAATCTATAATTATCCTAAATTTTCCTTTAAAAATGTTAATTTGTTTGATATTAGTAGGTGGAGGAATTTATGTTATATCTATGACCTTTGTTGGATCCACTTCTATACCTCTCTATGATATAATAAAACCAAAATGACTTATTGAAGTAACCTCAAACATATATCTATTTAGATTTGGACTCACCTTATATTCCCTAAATGTTCAAAACTATCACATAATATCATGGGATATCCTAATCTTGTTCTAGATTTTGATAACATGTCATATACATAATATGCAATAATATCACAAAGCATGTCATGTAAAATGAATATCATGGTATGTTAATTTGTGTCTCCACCATTTTTAAGACTATAATGGCATTAATTTGAAAACAAATGTGCCCCAAAGTGTGATGAATGGTTTTTATGTTGGTATTTGGGTGTACTTTCTATCTAGTTATATCCCAAAAACCATCAATTATGGACATCTCATGACCCATTGTAGAGTATATAATAATGTCAATATTAGGAAGGGGAAATTAATCTTTCATATAAGCTTTCTTAATTTATCAAAAATATGTACAAACTATGATCCTTATTGGTTTCATATTGACTGTAACTATGTTAGAGATTCATTTTAAATAATCTATGGGTTTGATGAAGTCTAATTCCAGTTGTTTTTGAAAATCCTCATTTTCAAGTAGTGTTAATTTAGGATGAATTTTCTTATTTTATATTTGATATATTTATCATCCTTGTGAACAAGGTGGTGGACTACAAGTGATGGGTCAAACCTAGGCATATATTCATATGACTAGACAAACACATCTTACAATTATTTGAGATAGACAGTTAGAGTTGTTTGTTATTCAATATCAAGCGAAGAAAAAACTTCATATTTTTAGGTCTTCATTTGTTATAGTATTTACATCAATAGTATTTTCAATCAATAATGTGGACTATTATTGCAACTTTTTAGGAGGAACAAGAAGTTTGTGTTCCTCATCAATGTCTTTTTGATTTTGAGTTTTGTTATTTTATATTTCTAAAGAAGAATTAAATGTAATGATTTTATTATTGTATAGTTGTTTAGATTTTACGTGTTTCGTAAGTTATTTTAAATTGTCTAAGTGGATTGAAAAACCTTTATTATGATCCCATGATGTAATATGATTTTTAACTCTCATTAATTCAATAATTTATTTTTAATTCTCAAAATGATCAAGTGAGGGTGGATTAAATTGGTACTAGGTTATAAGCTATGGATATTTAAGCTCAAGTGTCAAAACAGTTATGTAATGGAAGAGTTTTATGGCTACAAGATCTTCATAGTAGTTATAAATGGAACTTGTTTTAATGTTATTGGAGGACTCCTCAATTTTTTTTGAAGAATCACTACTATAATTATATAGGATCATATTAGGTGGTTAAACATAATACCTCAAGAATATTTTTTATTTCAGACATGATAGGTTCTATAAGACCTTGTTTATGGAAACCAAGGCCTTGGCATTTATAATTCATAATGTTCCACATAATAGCTTTGGATTTGAGATATTGGATGTCTTATAAATGTGTAAACTTCATCAAAATAAAGCTAAGAAGGATTGGAGTCTTCAATTTTTTATTTGGAAAGTAATTTTACTTTAACAAAAGATGTCTTTCCAAACCCTCATATTACTTGTGCTTACTTCCTATGATGGGGCCTACCATGGTTATTAAGGGATATATTTTTTCCTAGATAGTGGTCATAATGAATTTTTTCCTCTTTTGTACCTATATCTATAATGTTAAACCTATATGGTAGACATGCAGACTTGGACATGGATGTTTGGATTTTGCATGTAGATGATAGATCATTAGGATGGATGTAGTTTGATAATGTTGGTGATTCCTCAATACTTTCATAAGTATATTCAATGAATAGAAAATTATTAACATTTTTTTATTGACATTATAATAGTTTATAATAAATTTCATACTAGAGTGGGAAAATTGAGACACTAGTGGAGGGTTGATGGAATGGAATTCATGGCATGGACTGATGGACAATTGAGGAGTAAGTTATATGGTAAGTCAAGATATACAACATGAATTAAGGTATCTTGTATAAAAGGTCCCACCATAATAGGAAGATATATAGTTCCAACTAACTATTGTTCAATATTATCATAAGCTTTTATAGTAATGGTGTTGGGCTCTATTTCTACTATTGAATACCCTAAATGTTTGATCAAACTTAATGTTCATAAATTCTAGATAGACCCATTATCTATAAATACTACTTTTAATTTCTGTTTAGAGACAATACATTTGATATAAAATGGAAAATTATATGATGTAACCATAGGGTAAATATTTGGATCATCAAAAGTCACTTAATTAGTTGAGGACAAATGTCCTACAAGTGTTTTGAATTTGGATTGATTAATAATTTTTGAAACTTATAAATCTTGTAAATCTTAATAAAAAATATCCTTATAGGTAGTGGATGTCTTGAGAAGGTCCATGATAGAAATTTGGGTTGGTGTTTTCTCAATTTGTTTGATAATATTGTACTTACCTTGAAACTTGGGAAAAGGAACACTTACAACGATGATTTTTTCATTCTCCATAGTGATGGCACAATATTGGTCTATGATATTAATGACAAAAGCATGATTATCCATATGTTGGATATGATTAACAATTTAAACAAATGGATGAGTGGTTTGATTTACATTATTGTATTTTTTAAATATTAGGTTTGCTTATTATGACTTTACCCATGTTTCAGGAAGGGATAATGATATATCCCTAACTTTTTACTATTTGATGTGGATGCATGATTATTTAATTATATGTACCCATAATAAATAAAATATTAGAAATATTTTTTAATTATCATCTATTTTTAGAATACCATTTGATCTTATGTTATGCACAATATTCATCTTCTTTATACCATTCATGCTTTGGAGTATTTTCATGAAATAGTTTTTTATTTGGATGTGTTATCAAGCTATCAGTTACTAAACTCCAAATAATACTTCAAGTGGCACCCCCAAGGGCATATAAGTTCTTTTACTATTGTCTTGTCTAGGTTGGACACTAGGTACATGAATATTATGGATAGGTTAGATATTTTGGAGTCATTTGAAATTAGTTACACCATCTCCTACCACATTATTTTATTTTTGAAAAAACATTGGTTTATCATTTTGAAATTTGTTTTTATTATCCTTGGTGAAAATATTGATGATGCCTTTACCAATGAGTTTTATTTCAATTTTAACTCCCTTTATTTAAACATGAATTAAGATGGATATATATAGGATAGTGTTAATAATGTAGAAATGAATAATCATAAGGGTGATAAACATATCTATAGTAGGCCAATTAATTTTCAAACTCAAATGAACAATGATCTAAATTTTAAATGTTAAGATTTGCTAAAAATAGTGACTACAACTATTTATTGATATTAAAATAAATGGAAAACAAGAATATTTAACTAGTTTATAATACACATGTAAATCTATGTCGAAACAATATGTAAGTGGACTGGATTATGATTCTATAACAATCAATATATTTTATAATATTTCACTTTGTGGCCTCAAAAGCTTATGTTAGGTCTAGATAATTACGTTAACACTAGTGTCTAAGTTTGATGCATGTGTCCATTATATAATATTTACTATATTTAGATGTGGCCATATATAACCTTATACATTATATGCTATATTTTATTTGGTGTGTTCAAATCTCATGCACATGCTATTTATCTTCATCAAATGATAAAACCTTAACTTCTTCATGCTTGGAGTGTCTATGAAAAAATGGGTTAGTGTACACATGGTGTAAATCTAACCCAAGGATCCCTATATCAATAGGCACTTCCTACATATATAATACACTAAAGAGGGCATTAGACTTATGTATGTGTCCCCTACATTTTGGATTGTGTCTACATGAGGGTGAAATGTGTGATACACAAGTAAATATAGTGACCTATCATGTAACTTGGAAAATATGGCTCATGGAATGATCCTTCAATACTTCAGACCTATAGATGGGTTATTCATATGAATGATATTAAAATAGGAAAGCTTGTATCACTTGAATTCTGTATTAAATGCCTTTGTTAAGTTACCTTGTGAGTTTCTAGGTCTATGCTAAGTGAGGTATGAATGAGGATTGATATTGTATATATAGAAATATCCTTTGGAAATATCTCACATTAAGTCATTTTTACACCATAAATATTCATTTAATTTAAAATTTTTGTGAATTTAGGGAACTAGACACTTAGTTTGACATAGAACACTATCATTGACATAGGCATCTACATAGGATGCAAGTGGCTAAGAAGATATAAAGTAGGTATAGGTCCAAAAATTAAAGAGGATGATAATAATTAGGTTTATATAATTTTAAGTATCAAAAAAGTTTGATCATCAGGATAACATATGATATAACTAAGAAATAAGCAATAGGCACAAGAGATAGTAGGTGCAAGACTTTCAACAATGAGAAGGTCTAGGAATTGAAGGGTGCAATCATGAGAATTAATTTCCAAGTATAGAATAATAAAGGTGTATATAATTCATATTTAGTGTCTACATTCCCCCCACCTTTAATTTAGTAATGAAACTTATAGTTTAAATGAAAAATAATATGTATCTGGATGTGTATAACACATTTTTTCTTTATGTGGGTTTCACTTGAGTGAGTTTAGGTGACTAACCTAAAAATAAAAGTATGTTATAGTATATAATCAGTGAATATGATATAAAATTTAAATAATTTTATATTTTTGGATGTAGAAAGAGTAAAGTTAGGATTACACCTATGAATTGATATAACAATCTTTCCTTTTGGAAATTTGATTTGAAGAGATTATTCAATACAAAGTATTGGAGTTGAGATTATGATAATTTGAAAGCCTAAAAGTACATATATATAAATATTTGAGAACAAGTTTCCCCCAACATTGGAGAAAGGGTAAGTTACCACTAGATAGTTGAGATTAGCTCAACCATGCAACCCAATAACATTTATAACCTCATGAACATAAGTGATCGAAATAAAATCACACTAAAAATTTGAAGGTGGATAATTTAGTCACTCAATTATATAAAATTAGTAATATTAAGATATGTAATCACTTTAACTTTTCTAAAAGAAATGAGCCAAATACTACATCAAATTAGCTCAATAATAGTCTATAAAATTCCACCCTAGTGTATGCTAAAGTCTATAAAAGTACTTGAAATATGAAAATAATTTTGATTTGGTAATTTAAGGTGTCATTTGTATGGCATATGCACCTCATATATGTCTAAATCTAAAACTTACGTAAAACAATGGTATAAATGTATATAATGTTATCAAAATATGTATTTTGATCATATAAATGTGTAGTTTTGATAATTTGAAAATTTTCAAGTGTGGAAGACATGTTCCCATGATATTCCCATACTAAAATATGAAATTTATTATTGTTATAAGTGTAGAAAACATGTTTCCATAACATACCCCCATTAAATTTAAAATTGTGAACAATGTGGAGATCATGCCTCTATAACATGCCCCCCACTAATATGCCCCATATTTTGAGGTGATAAAAATTACAAAATGGTAGTCACATTACCTTAAAATGGTAAGATAACTATATATTATACAAATGTATAGTGTAGAATATAGGAGTATCATGTCTAGGTAGATATAATAATGAGGTACATAGTAGGTGATCAAATTAAATCCTAAGATGCATGGTACGAATAATGATAATTTTTAGATATTAATAGTACAAGATCAACATGAAATCAATCACACACATAATAGAATTAAAAATCAACCACTCAAGAGTAATTAAAATATCACGGTCCAAGGATACCTAAAACAATGGTCATGTTCACATACCACACAATCAAAGAGACACGACTTGGTCAAATTTACACATGATAACAAATGAAATATTCAAATGTGCACACAATAATCCATGACATATTAAAATGTCAAACTAGGAAAAAAAGGGCATGGTGGCACAAACAAATGAGAATATTCAAATTCTCAAAAAAGAAATACAATAGAAATTAATGGAATAAACTTAATGAAGTGCATACAAGGAAATCATGGAACATAAGTAACCAAAATCAACATATCATACTAGTCCATGGGTCTATCATGATCAAAGAATAAGATGGACCAAATATCCATATACAATGAGTAGGAAGGCCAAAAAATCTAAAAGTGCATATATTATGTTCTTGAGTGTACTTGTATCACACTAAAAAAATGCATGAAACACATGTATATATAAGGAGTAATATGTTATCTACCAATATGTAAATAACAACATAGATTCAAAGGAGTTAATAGAACATGTAAATTCTAATATATATATATATATATATATATATATATATATATATATATATATATATATATATATATATATATGTATGTGTGTGTGTGTGTGTGTGTGTATATATATGTATGTGTGTATGTATGTGTGTGTGTGTGTGTGTGTGTGTGTGTGTGTGTGTGTGTGTGTGTGTGTGTGTGTGTGTGTGTGTGTGTGTGTGTGTGTGTGTGTGTGTGTGTGTGTGTGTGTGTGTGTGTGTGTGTGTATGTATGTATGTATGTATGTATGTATCATACATACACACACACACACACACACACACACACACACACACACACACACACACACACACACACACACACACACACACACACACACACACACACACACACACACACACACACACACACACACACACACACACACACACACATATATATTAGAATTTACATGTTCTATTAACTCCTTTGAATCTATGTTGTTATTTACATATTGGTAGATAACATATCACTCCTTATATATACATGTGTTTCATGCATTTTTTTAGTGTGATACAAGTACACTCAAGAACATAATATATGCACTTTTAGATTTTTGGCCTTCCTACTCATTGTGTGTGTGTGTGTGTATATATATATATTTATATATATATTTGGGTATTTTTGGGAATATTTGGAAATAAAATACTATCTTATTATCTCATCTAAAATATGACCATATATATAAATAGATCATGTGGTAAGGTATTGAGTGGTTCAAAATGAATTTTTCTCAACTATTCAGCTACCATAATGGTATTAGTAATAATCTCACCACTATCATAGTTATTTAGAAATGTACCCTTTTGTTGTTCGGTATTAATCAATAAAGGGATCTCACATGGTTTAGTTTATGATGGTCTGAATATCATTGGTTAATTTGGTAAATGTATATCATTTAAAAATTTTGGAACCTTTGGTAATGGTATTTGCTCTATTTCTTTGTTATTTTCACCCTTATATTGCTTTTAATTCTTTTGATAACCATATTTGTTATTTTGGAACTTGTGTTTTAGGATAAGTATTCATAATGTAAGTATATTTCTTTAGTGATCTATCAAGATTGGGTCACCACTATCTTTGACACTCTGAATTTTGTTCTTTAACTTAAAGCAATAATATACATGATTTTCATGCATTCTATGATATGTGCAATAGTATTTATATCTACTTATAGTATGTAATTGAATAACTTTATTTAGAAGTGTTTATCTTAATATTTCACTTGAAATATTATAAACTTTTTTTCACTTTTGGAATCACATAATTTAGAGGTATTCTATTTTAGCATTTCATTTCAATAAGAAACATTATTGGGTATACCATTGCTAAATGAAGATGAAAACACATTATTAACAATATAATATTTTGGATTATTCATGTATGTGTTGTGATTTTGTAAATCTTTTATTAAATTTCTCATACTATTGATTTGATTTTTTAGGGATTCACAGGCACAAACTTTTAAATATGCATACATGTACCATCTAGGGTTTTAGGAAGGGTTTTTTGTTACCTTATTTTTTAATTATAGGATGACGCACTTTACTCCTTGAAGAAGTGATAAAATGGAATTTATTAGAGAGATGGTATTTATCACCATCATTAAGTTTAGGAGGAGTAATTTCCTTCTTACCCATATTAAACATGATTTTAGGAAAATAAATTCAAATTCTTTAAATAAATTGTAACAATTGAAAGATTAGAAAAAATATAAAAATCGTAGTGCACATTATGGGTTACATAAAAAGACACAAAGGTTGAGTTCAAAAGAATTTAACCATAAATTGAGATAGATCAATATCTTTTAGTGTTAAAAATAAATAAATGAATAAGCACAAGGGTGATAAGCAAATTTATATTAATCTAATTAATTTTCAAATTTAGATAAACAATGTTATGAATTTTAAATGTTGAGATATGTTAAAAATGGTAAGTACAACTATTGATTGATATTACTATTGACGCAGTGGATTGCACCCAGGGCAGGAGGCCGAGCTCCTACCTTTCCACACGCAACAATGGAAACTCCCCTCTCACTTGTGGGACCGGTGAAGCTTGAGGGGAGAGTCTCTAGATGAGGGCTAGCTCCCTCTGATATATCTTTTAGGCCCTAGTTTCTCTTACTGTTAACAAAAAAATGTAAAAAAGGGGGGGTGAAAAGGGAGAGAGAGATGCCGAAAATATAACCTAAGCCTAAAAATGAAAAGGTGATACACCAAAAAAGTTGACCCACCTAGCCTGAACATACACTTTTCACCAAGAAGAAACACCCATACACTTCATCTGACTTAGGAAACTCTTCTATTTCAGTGAGTCAGGGGTCCATAGAGATACAGGGAGGAATGAACTAGAAAAGGTGTTCTGAGACACACTTTGATAGCCTATTCACATATGCCTATATTCTTGCTGTAGACACTTTTGGTAGACCTGCATAAAAGAGACTTCACAATGCACTGGACATGATGTAATCAATCTATGAAAAGCATGAAAGATAATGACTTAACACAAAATAAGAACATAGACATATACTTTAAAGTGCAAGTCTAGATAGAGGTAAAAATGCTAAGTCATGATTCAAGGTAAAATTTGGTAGAGATATACCTTACAAGCCCTAAGATATTTTTGGGTAGAGTTTTGCCTTAAGGCTGAGAGAATGGATCCTCTCAAATGAGAAATAATAAATAGAAAGAGGAAGAGAACTTGGTGCTTCCTAGGAAATATTTTGGTGCTATTTTTTCAAGTAGCCCATATGCGTTTTGAACCTTGGGAAGAGGAAATCATCTGATTGTCATCTCCTACTTTGACTTTAGCATTCCATATTAATTTAAAAAACATGGCCATGCCTAATTTTTGCAAATGGACTATGGTTTATCCCCTCATAAATGCCAACCAGAGGAAATAGGTCACACCACTCATCTGGTAATAACTCACCTCCTCTTTGCCACTTGAACTACTTTATCTCTTTTTGCACCTTGTCTTCTTCCTGCTTTGTATCCTACTTTTTCAGCCATTGGGGCATTCCTCTAGTGGGTCGCTACATTCTTTGGGCTCTTTTCATGGTTGGCTCTTAGGGAGTTCAAAAGAAAATGACTATTTCATCATCCTAAATTTGACGTTTGCACAACTGTCACCTTGAAATTGAATACCTAATGGCTAGTCTATCTCCTTAAAATTGATGGCTTTTAGGACGTCACTATCCTTGGCAAACTCTGTCAGGTTTTTTTCCTGCTTCAACTTTTCTACTTCATGGGATTTTGTCCTCCTTGGTCTGGCTTTTCCTTCAGCCTCTTTTCCCATAGATAAAATGTCTACAAGAATGATCTCACGCAAACTTCCTACCCTTAAAAGTATTTTCTCAGGTTTTTTGCTTTGGAATTTTTCCTGTGGACAAAAAGTCTACAAGAATTGGCCACTTTGTTATTCCTTGGCTCCCTTTTTATCTCGTAGCTTTTATTTTAATTCCTTCAAACTTTTTGTCTGAAGGAATTCCTTTTGATAAAAAGTCTAAAAGAATTTGGCCTCAAACAAAATTCTAAAAACTTACCCTTTGTGGCTATCTTTCCTTTGAAGCACTTCATACCCTCTATAAGGGCTCCTAAACTGACAACTACCCTCCATGAGGGTGATTTTACTTTGAATTTACGATGCTCCCTTGAACCAAGTTGTTGAACCAACCCATTGAACCAAAAATGGTTCAACGGTTCAACACTACGCACTAAGCCATTTAAATCGTTCACTTGAACCAAGTGGTTAAACTAGACATTGAACCAGTTCAACGGTTTAACACTGCACACTGAGCCTTTAAACCAAGACCTTTGAACCGAGTGATGAACCAAGTGGTTGAAACAAATTTTGAACCAAGGTTGTTGAACCAAGCTGATGAACTTGCCGATGAATTGATTGATTGAACTAAGCTGATTGAACCAAGTGGTTGAACCAAGGCATTAAACCAAAGAATTGAATCGGTTCAATGGTTTAATGGTTCAATGGTTCAATATGCTAACCTTCCTTGTGAATTTCTTCAGACAAGAGCTTGAAGAATCCTTGTCAAACCTTGCACTCTCTAAACTGGTTCTTCATCCACCAAAATACTAACCTACAGAATCCATAGAAAAACTTGCAAAGTCTATAGAAACCTCATTACTGAGTCTATAGAAATCCAAACTCTATAGAGTTCAAAAAAATCTAAGCTCTATAGAGTCCATAGATTTAGACCTATAGAGTCCATATATTTAGACCTGTAGAGTCCATAGATTTAGACCTGCAGAGTTCATAGAAATTCTTGGACTTGTGTAAAATCAAAAAAAGAAATGGCCTAGAATAGCATGGATAGAAGGGGACCAATTTTTAGCCTGTTGGGCAAAAAATGGTCAACAATTAAAATAAATGGAAGACAAGAATACTTAATTATTTTACTAAGCACATGTAGATATAGGCTGATATAGGCTAGAAGTAGAATGGATTAGGATTCTTGAGTAGTTATTAGATTCATGAATCTTGAAATCTATGGCTTTGGAATTTTGTGTTAGGTCTATATAATTATGTTGGTTTTTTATTTGGACACATGTGTCTAATATGGAATATTTCGTGTGTGTGTGTGTGTGTGTGTGTGTGTGTGTGTGTGTGTGTGTGTGTGTGTGTGTGTGTGTGTGTGTGTGTGTGTGTGTGTGTGTGTGTGTGTGTGTGTGTGTGTGTGTGTCCATTGAGAATATTATGGGTTTTATGTCATATTTTATATGGTGCATTCATATCTTGTGCAAAGGATATCACTCTTCATCAAATGATAAAAACCCAACTTCCTCACCCTTGGAGTGATTGTGAAAAACTTGCAAAGTCTATAGAAACCTCATTACTGAGTCTATAGAAATCCAAACTCTATAGAGTTCAAAAAAATCTAAGCTCTATAGAGTCCATAGATTTAGACCTATAGAGTCCATATATTTAGACTTGTAGAGTCCATAGATTTAGACCTGCAGAGTTCGTAGAAATTCTTGGACTTGTGTAAAATCAAAAAAAGAAATGGCCTAGAATAGCATGGATAGAAGGGGACCGATTTTTAGCCTGTTGGGCAAAAAATGGTCAACAATTAAAATAAATGGAAGACAAGAATACTTAATTATTTTACTAAGCACATGTAGATATAGGCTGATATAGGCTAGAAGTAGAATGGATTAGGATTCTTGAGTAGTTATTAGATTCATGAATCTTGAAATCTATGGCTTTGGAATTTTGTGTTAGGTCTATATAATTATGTTGGTTTTTTATTTGGACACATGTGTCTAATATGGAATATTTCGTGTGTGTGTGTGTGTGTGTGTGTGTGTGTGTGTGTGTGTGTGTGTGTGTGTGTGTGTGTGACCATTGAGAATATTATGGGTTTTATGTCATATTTTATATGGTGCATTCATATCTTGTGCAAAGGATATCACTCTTCATCAAATGATAAAAACCCAACTTCCTCACCCTTGGAGTGATTGTGAAAAACTTGCAAAGTCTATAGAAACCTCATTACTGAGTCTATAGAAATCCAAACTCTATAGAGTTCAAACAAATCTAAGCTCTATAGAGTCCATAGATTTAGACCTATAGAGTCCATATATTTAGACCTGTAGAGTCCATAGATTTAGACCTGCAGAGTTCGTAGAAATTCTTGGACTTGTGTAAAATCAAAAAAAGAAATGGCCTAGAATAGCATGGATAGAAGGGGACCGATTTTTAGCCTGTTGGGCAAAAAATGGTCAACAATTAAAATAAATGGAAGACAAGAATACTTAATTATTTTACTAAGCACATGTAGATATAGGCTGATATAGGCTAGAAGTAGAATGGATTAGGATTCTTGAGTAGTTATTAGATTCATGAATCTTGAAATCTATGGCTTTGGAATTTTGTGTTAGGTCTATATAATTATGTTGGTTTTTTATTTGGACACATGTGTCTAATATGGAATATTTCGTGTGTGTGTGTGTGTGTGTGTGTGTGTGTGTGTGTGTGTGTGTGTGTGTGTGTGTGTGTGTGTGTGTGTGTGTGTATGTGTGTGACCATTGAGAATATTATGGGTTTTATGTCATATTTTATATGGTGCATTCATATCTTGTGCAAAGGATATCACTCTTCATCAAATGATAAAAACCCAACTTCCTCACCCTTGGAGTGATTGTGTAAAAATAGGTTAGTGGGCACACAATGTCAAGCTTCCCCAAGGACCCATTTTTCAATGGGCATTACCTATATAGCTAGTAATCCAAAAAGGGCCTCAAACTTATATATTTCTCCCCTACATGTTGAATTGTGTGTGCATAAGCATGTAATGTATGACAACTAACTAAATAGAGTGATATAACTTGTAACTTAGAAAATATGGCCCATGGGATGCTCCTATAGTAATTCAGACCTATATATGACATGTCCTTAAGATTGGTATTGAAATAATAAAGAATAGGGAATATTTTATCACTTTAAAACTTGATTGAATTCCTTTGGTAAGTTTCCTTATGAGTTGATAGGTCTATACTAGGTAAAGTATGAATGAATATTGATCTTGTATATATACCAATCCACTTTGAAAACATCTCATATTATAGCACTTAAGATGACATAAGGTTACATTTAGGTTGTAAATTTGATGACTTTAGGGCAATATAAACTTAGTTTGGCATAATACACTAGTGTTGATGTAGATGTATGGCTAGGATGCATGTGTCTAAGAAGATAGAAAATAGTTACAAGTCCAAACTTGTAGAGGATGATAATAATCATGTTTATAAAATTTTGAGTAGCCTAGAAGACCTGGTTATCATAATAACATATGGTCTGACTAAAATATAATTGATAGGCACAAGAGATAAAAAATGCAATCAATTCTATAGCAGGAGGGTCTAATAACTGAAGGGTACAATCATGAGAAGTAATTTCCATATATACAATACTGAGGTGTTATATAATTCAGATTTAGTATCTACAAAATTTTAAATTATTTCATCAAACGAAGTAGCACAATAGAGTTAATGTTGAAATTCTATTTTAGGATTGTTATTTTATATGAAGATTGTAGTAAGTTGTATTTCAAGAAGTGAACATGAAGAATAACCTGCTAGTGCACTCTATATTTATTGGAAAGAGGAGAAACCTTCCCCATTCCATTATTTGGTATTGAATAACTCTAGTATAATCAGTTCATTTTAAACATTATAAGAAAAATTATTTTACAAATATATAAAAAATATCTAAAAAAATAGTGATGGACCCCTTAGGTATATAGAGGAACCATTCTAAGGATTAACCTCCTAGGCTATGAAAAAAATGTCTAAGTAAATAGTTGTCACTGTAAGAGATGTCCTGACATGCCATGTAAAACTCTTTGATGTGTTACGTATGATCTCCTTTTCCTTTTTACTTTTAAAAATTAGGATATTTAAAATGAGTAGGAAAAGGTACTTTCATCATTTTTATGACAAATGGATAAGGACACAATTCTTAAAACTTAAATTTATTACTTTAGGAATATCTTCCATCTTGTAATCCTTTTATTTTATCATTTATGTTTTGCACTCTTGGATAAATGCTATGTGTTTTAGTGGCAAAGATGATAATTGGTTTTTATTTTTATTTAAATTTTCTTTGGGAAATTGACTTCAATTTTAATTAGGATTGGGATTTTTATTTTTATTATGATTGTTTGATTTGGTGATTGTGTTATTTTAAGGATTGTTTGATAAATTGGAATGAATATCAACTAGTTCTTTAGTGAGTCATTTGACATGGTCCCCAAGGGTAAAGATGTGCTTTTTTTAGGATGTGTCATCTATAACTTGTTTTATCTTATCCACATGGATATGGGAAACATTTTTAAAATTTTCACTAGATAAATCTATGATGGATTTAATATTCCATAAAGAGGCACTAAATTTTACTTGATCATGTTTATGAAATGTTGTATCTTTCTTATAAATTAGGAGAGATAATTTCATTAGATAAAAAATAGGTGGAAACTTAACTACTATCCCTAAGAGGTGTAACAAGAATTAATAATTATTGTCTAGGAAGTAATTAATAACTTGGGATGGTGGGTCCTTAGGCATATTAATATCATGTTCATATTCACATTGATAGGGTTTGTTATCATTATCATTGACCTCAATGTGTTGTTATTTATTACATAAATGGAAAGAGTCATTATCAAATTATTTTTCTCTATTTAGATTATATTGAGGGTTGTTTCAATAGTATTGAAACCTAGTGGTTGGAGACATTATTAAAATTTTGTGCTTGACTCAAAATGTATATGAACATAAATTGAAACTATAATTGTCTTAAAATATTATTGAGTTACTTTATCTCATATTTATTTGCATAAAGTTTCTTGATTAAGACTTTGATTTAAAAATTAAGGACTTGGCTTTGATTCAAAAGATAATATTTGGTTTTTAAAACACAAAAGGATTTCAATTTCTAGTTTTCTATAAGGAGATAAAATAAAATACAAGACACAATATCTAACTAGATAAAAAAATCATGCAAAACATAAAAGGATAAAATTTAGGCAATGGGTTTGAGTGACTTGTGGGATTTCATTTATACTTGTTTGGCTATTGAATAGTGATGACCCAATATTTTAGATTACAAACTATAGATTTAATACCATAACCATATCCCAAATAAACCCATTTTCACTGGTATGTTAAAATTAACTTCCCTAGGTGGTACTCTCCTCTTAGTTTCGCCACAAGTCAAATGGATGAAATGGATTTTTGAGGGTTATGGTTTTCAAAAGTTCAATTAGGGAATGCCATCTATATACATTTTGGTACATTGAGGAATAATACCATGGAATAAGTTTATTAATGGACTTAAATAGGGGTTAATCCTTATGTTCCCACTCCATCCATGGCATTTCAATAGACTACCATCAGAGAATTAGAAATTGAGATAGTTGTTAAAATCCCAAGTATTGGAGGATGAAACCCCCTCACATCATAGTTTGATTAAAATAAATAATTTCTTAGTCAATTGAAACAATTAATCCTCAATTTATATAACCAAATGGTACATGGGTTTGCCCTATTATGTGGTGGTTAGATCCATGGTCAATATATCTCATAAATTTTTTAAAAAGGAGAATATCTAGTTTTTGATTTCTAAGGAATAACATAGTGTGATGTGAGGAAAGAGAATATGTGAGAATTATTGAGGTAGCACAAAATTAAAATAATTGATTTTTATTTCAAAGCACTATCAAAAATATGACATGAGGAAAGAGCATATAAAATATATGGTAATACACACAAGATTTGTTTTGAAAAATAAAATCAATTAACTATTACTTGATCAATTAATAAAATACTTGAAATGAGAGACAACATTAGTATAAAAAATAAAAATTACTTTTTAGTTTAGCCTTTTAGTCTCTGTCTTGAAATGATACATAAAAACATTATTAGTTTTTATGTAAAGACTTGGGTACTATAAAAACATGTAAGCAAAAAAAATAAATTGAAAATAAATATTAAATTATAGAAATAAAATATCCAAAACAAACTTATTATAGTCACAAATTCATTGCTTAGAAAATGACAAAAATGTAAACAATAAAAAAATAGATATAGAAAGATACATAAGATATAAAATTGTTTTTAATGAAAAAACCAAAATTTACCGCAAAACTACAAAAGTTTGATACAAAACAAGTTAAATTTTCTACAAATACATTATTTTTACTACAAAATTGATGTTTTGTAAGAAAACACAAAAATATTGAAAAAAAGGAAATAGAAATAGGAAGATCGAAGAAACTAGATTTTTTGAATGATACAACAATAATATAAGCCAACAAACTAGTAAGATAATCCATAAATAAAAATAATACGTGAATTAAAAATGAAACCATCATTTCATAATATGAAACCACCTAGGTTTTTAACAAAACTATTTTTCTACAAAAAGGAAAAAAATCGAAACATAAATAAAGAATATGACAAAATATAAAAAAAAAATAAAAAGAAAAAATCTAAAAAGGTTTAAAACCAAAAAATAGAACCAAGATTAATGCAAAAAAATTAGCTATAATTAAATCATTGATTTAATGGGAAAAACTACTAAAGTTCTGCATAAAACTATTGAAGTTATATAAAAAAACTACTTTTTGATTGAATGAACCCACCATTTCATATAAAATGCATAGTAACTCAAAAAACATTCAAAAGAACCACCTTAAAAACAATCTTTTAGACAAATATTAAAAAAATATGCACCTTAACATAATTTGAAAACAAATCAAAAATTCTAAGAAAAACATACAAGATGAAAAATATCTGGTAAAAGTCTCATCAGATGTGTCAAAATGTGACATTTATAATTTTGGAACATATGAGATCTAGTAAACTAAATGAATAAATAACTTCCTATTCCAAAGACTAAAATAAATCCTTAGTTAAATGTATTCAATCAAAAGAAATAAATTAAACATAATTATAGTGTACCATCTTACCAACAAAGTAAATCACCTTCTCCATTGGTGAAATTTGATTTTATTTTGAAATGTGATATGTGGATTCTAAATTAATTCTCTAAGGCAAAGTAAATTTCATTAGCATATGGATGTAATTTATTGGTTTTATTATGGATTAAAAAGGTGATTTTTATAACACTTTGATAACTTAATGATTGATTCAGAATGTAATTTTGATAGAAATTCGATGGATTTACAATGGAAGATTGAAAATTGAGGGTGAAACTTTCATTTATAGTCTTTTAGATGAGAATATAGATGGTTTGGATAAATATATATTTATTAGATTATATTAATTTTGGATTATCATATTTGAGTCTTCATCCAAGTAGAAGAGAATAATTCATCATGCTTTGAGAAATAAGGGGGAGATTAGTTGGTACTTTAAATTTAATCATGAATGAGTCAAGGTATTTATATGACTCAACATTTTTATAAAAATTCATTTATGACCCCAAATTAGTTGGATAATTTAAGGAAGTGGTTTAATGACTCAAAATTTGGTTGAGAGAATGTGGAAGATGTTTGGTGACATAAAAACTCTAGATTTTAATTAGTTTTGTGGAATTGTGTGTGCATGATTAATTAAATACTTGAAAAAGAGAGGTAAATGATGTTATGATTAATTTATAATTTAGAATTATGTCTAAGTTAGTGTGTCTATATTTATAAAAGTTAATTTTAACATTTAATGTGGCATAATATAGGTGTATATAGCAAGTACTTGACTTACATTCTATTTTTGTTTAATCACAACTTGATTTTTATCTTGATGGGTGGATTTTCATGAGTCAATTTACCTTTTTTTGTAGATTCAGGTTTTGCATGTGGATTTTAAACATTATATTGATATTTATTTTGGTGGCAAATAGAGGAATCATTATTTTGACATTGACCTTAGACATCCTCATCTTGTCCATGAATAAGGTGTTTCAAATTTTATGGGGCATTACCAATAATGAATTTGGAACCTAGTTTTAATATTTATAAAAGGATGGCAAATTTATTTTCAATTATTTTTTGTTCAAATTAGACTCTTATTAGATCCATTTTGGGTGACTAAATGTAGGTTTCATTTTCATAGTCATTTGAAGTGACCTCATTATCAGTATGAGTATGAACTTATTGGTCACAATCAAATCAAAATACATTTCCACTTACGTCTTCATAAAAATTAGGATTGCATTTAGCTCTAATTCTAGAAAAATATGCCACAAATTTTGGATATGTTTTAAATTAGTATGTGGCTAATTTAAAGTTAGATTTTGATTTTAATTGAGTTTAATCTATTTTGGTTTATTTGATATTTGAGTTTGAAAGTGGATTTTGATTTTATTTATGATTGTGATTTGGATTGTTTGATTTTAGATTTGGTTGTTGATTGATTTTGAGTTAAGTTGTGAATTTTTAATCAATTTTTATTTTAATAATATGAAAAAAAAAAAAAAAAGTTAGGGTCCATATACTAGTGTAAAGAGGTGTGAAATACAAGTATCCCACATATATACTATTGTGAAGTGGTGAATAGATTGGTCTCCCAACCCTCCCTCAATGTACCTATGTTTTGATTATATTGAGGGATATTGGTTTCCCTTGAAATACTAATATTTTATAGCTTTTAGGTCTTAAACTAAGATAAATGGGATATATAGCCTTGATATATCATTCAATATGTGATCCCAAATCCATGGAAAAGGATAATTAAAAGGATACATGAGAGGGTGTAGTATCTTCATGCTCACTCCATTTTTAGTATTTTTGTGGAGTGTTACCATTAAAATTAACCTCAAGGGGTGTTTTATGGGGTCTAGGTATTGGAGAAGGAAATCCACTGACTTCACATTGTGCTTAAAACATGACATTGCTTGACCAATAGTGGCATATCCTACATAACTTTCTATACCCCAATAGAACACAAGGTTATTAACACTAGGGGATTCAATCTCAATCACAAAACTTGAAATAATTATGTTTGAGGATAAAATCCAACTCACATAGCTAGAATAAAATAGATGTGTGTTATTTTTGATTCCCAAGATCACCTTGCAATGTGAAGGAAGAGCATAAGCAGTGGTTTTATATGGATTAAAAACATTGATCTAGGTCATTTTTTATCCCCAAGTTTATCTTGGTGTGAGAGGGAGGATCATATTAAATTTTAAATCTCTCTCTCTCTCTCTCTCTCTCTCTCTCTCTCTCTCTCTCTCTCTCTCTCTCTCTCTCTCTCTCTCTCTCTCTCTCTCTCTCTCTCTCTCTCTCTCTCTCTCTCTCTCTCTCTCTGTCACACACACACACACACACACACAAATAAAAAATATATAAGAAAAATAAATAATTTTTTGATCCCAAATATAAATATGTGATCAATTTTTAACCCAAAATTAAATGTTCATGTGCCTTGATTGTTTGATTTGATGTCTTCAACAAGCATAATCTAGATATAATAATCTAGTAGTTTTTTTTATTATCTTTAGCAATCATAAAACCTACAAAATCTACAAATACAAACTCATCAATCCATATGAAAAAAAATCTAATACATAGGACAAAATAATTATTTCTTAGGGTGAACTTGTTGATAATATAAAAATAACAAAAATAAACTACTATGATCTAGTTGAAAAATAGGTAAATACCATTGATACAGAAGACAAACACACCAATATCTATGCTGAACTAAAAAAAAAAACATAAAACATGGTGTTGTGATATTAGTGATACATAGGGAAAACATAGAGATACACAATTAAAACTATCAATGCCTAGGGTGAACCTGCCATAGGCAATAAAAATATAGAGTGTTGTGATATCATCAATATATAGGGAAAAATAATTGATATAGAAGAAAATAATTGGATATAAATAGAATAAAGTTGGTGATGTACATAAAAATATATAAAATAGATAGGTGAAACTATTGATATGCATAACTATCCCACTATTTTCATTAGCAAACACATAAGTCGACAAGGTGAACTAGTTGAACACCTAGAAAAACAATTATCAAATTTTTGATGAATTTTGAGTTAAAAAACATTAAAATTGATAAACAAACATGACAAGTTGATTTAAAGGTTGATTTGGGTTGCATTGGTACTATTACCACTCAAAATAAAAAAAAATTATACATGAGACAATGATTAGAAAGTTAGAAATTTTTAGATGTTAATCAAATAAAAACACAACACAAATGAAATTGATAAGTAAATCAATGAATTTTATACCTTAGATGAGCTTCGAATAAAGGGAAATAAGTAAATTAAATCACCTTGAACTTACCAAATATGATATTTATCCTCATTTGTTTTAGATATTTTGACAAGATGTGATGCAAATGTAGTTTCAAAGACTTATGGATCTTGTGGACAAACCGATGGCACTTCCACTTTCAATGATGATGTTTTGATTAAATTAAATTTTGTTGATACTCATAGATGAGTGGGATTTTTCTTAATATAAAATATTTTCCCAACTTACACTGAATCATTCTTGTAAAGAGTCCCATCTTGTGATAGGTTCATATATCTTGGTTGATAAGATATACTTATTTTATTAATTAGATCTATGTTTTGATTTTTTTAATACTTACTCTAAATGTTTTCTTAGGGTAGTATAGTTTTGTGTAATAGGATCTATCTTTATTTTTAACACCACTAAGGGACCCTTAACTGAATATGTGATGTAAATTTTTATGGTAATCTACATAAAAATGAAGGATTTATTAAATTTGTTCATACACCTAAAAGTGATTTTACTTATTAGTTTTTATATTCTTTTGTTTATCTTAAAAAATAAAAGAATAATATCAATCCTGAATTGTGATTATTTCATGAATAACGATGATACTAAATCTTTATGCATATCCCTCTTATGTATATTTTATTTTAATTTGAACTCAATGTACTTGGCCCTATTTTTTGAGAATATTAATTACACATGATTTCTTCTTATAGTTTTTAAAATTCTTCTTTGAGATGGATATAATAATATTATGCATTATAACCATCCCTCATTTTTACTCTATAGTTTTATATAATAATATGGTCTACATATTCACCTAAGAATATGGTTTGCATGATTAATATGGTATACCATTTATGGATATATGTAAAATTATGTAAATTCTATCTTTTTTTATTTATATGAAATCATATATATTATTGGCACATGAATCCTTTTGTGTAAGCTTATTTTGTTATCATAAGATGCTTGGAAGACATTTGTGGGATGTAAAAATGTAGTATCATATATTGTTACCATGGTTTCGTTTCTTGATCAAGTATTTGGGTTTTGGTTTACTAAGTGGTTCTTGAAATGGTTTAATATACTTCTATCCAGTACTTCATGTTTAGAGAATCATAGTTTATCCCAATTCTAATTCTAATTTAACACTTTATGTCTTTACCTCTTTCTTGTGATTTTGATATTTTAGTAGAGCCTATTATCATTTGGATATATTTTAGTGTTGATCAAAATATATCATAGTAACTTATCTTTTAGTATAAATAATGTCTTTTCTTATTTTGGTGATTTGAGTTAAGCTTGTAGTATTTATTGACATATTCAATCAAAATCAACTCCAAAATAACCTATCCAAATTTATAAGTTTTATTTTATGAATACAAAATCTTATTTGTAATTTTAATACAAGGTAATGATGGTTGTCAAATACTTATTAATGAGTTGATTTAATTGTTGAATTGACAAGGTTTTTATACCCATGTATATTTACAAAATAGATTGACATAGATTTCATATATTAAATATTTTATTCATAAGTATTGAAGTATGATAATAGAACCAAGATATTGTCATATATTCGAATCCCTCATGTGTTTATATATAATTTTTATGTAGTTTTATGGATTTTCCCTAGAGTTACATTTATGATAATGGGTAATTATTAAATCATTTGGTATAAGGGTGAAAATTATAGAATAGGAATCCAAAGCAAGTTAGTCCATGCATTAGTAGAGAAAAACCCAAATAAGCATACAAGACACAAGGTTTTAAGCCTACTCTCGCATGGGGTTTTACAAATGAATTATAAGAGCTATTAAACGAAGAAATACTACTATCAAACCTTCCCAAGAGAATCCATCCTTCCAAGAACAACCAAAGAACATTATTTTACTTGAAGTTAGTGCTCAAAGTATTTTCCAAAGATGAGCATTTTGCTCCTTCATAATTTATCAATGCACCAATGGTTTAGGCTCATGAATTTGATCACTATGTGTAAATATTTAAAGCTTGTCTATTATAATTTTTGCATAATAAGTTTGCATGAATGAAGATTAAAATGGTGGTCTTGGCCCTCTTATTTTTAGCTTTTTGGAAATGATCAGAATCAACCATGATCATCCATATTGAGATCAACATGTGTGGACATGAATCAATTTAATTTTGGAGTCTCGAGCCATAAATGTACCCATTGATATAGAGGACTTAAACTAAATAATTATTTTATTAATATATTATGGATGCCACCCTAGTGATGATGTCATAGGGTGATGTAGAATTGAATAATGAATTTCCAATTAATAGGTTTTTAATAACTTCCATGGATTTTCACTTGAGACCTTAATTTGGTTTAATTTACTTAAGTGGGTTTAACTAATTTTATATAATTATTTGGAAATTGGTTATTTACTTAATCAAACTGGTTAAAATGTCAATTTGTTGAGTCATAATTTGAATGGAGTATAATTAGAAGAAGGTGTTAGTTGCCTATGGAATAATTCCCCATTTAGAGCATTATGAAAACAATATAACACATGCATGTGATGTGTGTTTTTGAATTAAAAGAATTTTGTGGTCCATAACATCATTTTTTGTGGTCACAATTTGACTCAACATGATTTAAGAAAAGATAATAATCACATAAAATGCATTGCCCTATTTAAGGTTACTTTAGACTAAATCAGCACATGTAATTGACAAGTTCAAACCATTTAGTGCATTTTTAGTGATTTTACCTTGATTGTGAATTTTTGTAGAATGTTGTTTAGATTGACAATTTCAGCACAATTGTGATAGGAATTATATGTCTACATTTTTCCCCTATTTGATAAGGCATTGTGATACATTCAGCTAAAGCAACATCTTTTCAAAGAATGAAAGAGTTGTTAAGAATAAGTTGGCTTGTAATGATTGAGGAAATGACCCATAATTCCCCCTCAATAAGGAATGTGAGGATGAAGGAGAGGGATAGACTCTCAAAAAGAGAGAAAGAGTGAAATTAAACCATCGATGAGAGTATATCTATATGATCTAATGATTTCATGAGTGGATTTCTAATGATAAAAAAATATAATATAATATAATGATCCCAAGCTAGGGGGAAGTGGGTAAGATGCAATCCTAAAAATAGAAGCAGGACACTTTAACATACTCAAAAGAGGGTAAAATTTATGGGCTTAGGGAATGATCAATCCTAAAATAATTTGCACACATTGAAATTACCTGAATGAGGGCAACAACTGAAGACCTTGGAATTAGAAGAAAATTAAGAGCATTTCTGAAGAGAAAGGAGGTCAATAAATTTATGATGTGCCTCGATAGACAATATTTGATCAGTTGACAAATAGATAGTGCCCTGATAGGTAAAGTTAGTAAGCATAGATCAAGGATATAACTTAATGCATATATAACATATGAGTGGGCATAAATGAAGATGTCAAGGTCTAATTATTGAAAAATCCATAAGAAAATAGACATATGAAGATACAGAAAATGATGAAATAGATGATTGGAAGAATGAGGATGACCAAGTTGACTCGAGATATATTATGTATCTAAGCATCACCTATGTAGTCTAGATTGCCCTTAATCTAATGTAGTCTACCTAAAAGTGGGAGAAAATGGAATGAGGATATAAGGATATGGATCATGGTTAAATTGTGAAATCATGTTAGGTAGTGGATATGTAGGATAATACATGCACTAGATTCTATAATATAATTTAGGATATGCACATCCCAAACTAATCATATAAAGAGTCAAATTAGACTCATAGTGTATGTCAAGAGATGGACATCTTGCATATAGTCTCATGTTAGGTGTGGTGCCTTCAAAAATGATCTTTGGAGATTCATTAACTTTTGGACCTGGAACACTTAGTGTTTACTATAGTAAAATGAAATTATGCATCATAAGTATCAATGACTTATAATGAAGTATTTTAATTGTGATTGGCTGATTTAAATGTTAATATTTATAATAAGGACAATGACTGAATCTACAAATAACAGAGTTAAAACTATTTACATTTATACAAAAGTAAAGAAAAATAAAGATAAAAATAATACATAAATGTAACTAAACTTAAAATCAATATATCAAAAATTGGGATTTAATCAGGAATAAGAATATATAAAAGCAAAGCAAGAGCAACTTAATAAACAAAATGAATGTAAGATATGAATAATCAAGATCCATGTGTATTAACAAGATGCACTTGGAAAACAAGACAAAAAAACAAGCCAAATACAACTTTAAACAAATCAAATGTAACTAAAAATTATACTATTAGTGATTTAGAGAATGTATTTGAACTCAAAAGAACAAAAAAATACAAGACAATAAAATAGTAAAATAAAAGACCAAAAAAACAAAAGACCAAAAATAAAATAAGATTAAAAAATAACAGTGAAAACATAATAAAGACATGAAAAAATACAAATGAATGATTAATAAAATGTTAACAAAATAAATGGAGAGAATAAATAACAAGAAGAAAAATAAAAATCAAATAAACACACACAAATAATAGTTAATCACAATGTTAGTGCAAGAAAATAAAAAGATGAGTGTTTCATGTAAGTATAATAGAGGCATTATGATCTATGATAGGGTGACCCCTAATCTAATAAATAATGAGACTAGTACAACAATACAAGAACAAAAGAGATAATGTTTCCCCAAAGTGATAAGGAAATAATACAGAAACCAATGGGAGGTAAAAGGAAGAAAAGGAAAGGGTGGCTGAGCTGACTCCATATCTACGAGATAAGTGTATGTTGCATACATATCTCCATGGATGCAATATCCAACATGAAATTCAAGACAAATTTAGTCTTCCATGAAAATGGGATAGAAGAAAAGTGATGATAAGAAAATTTGATTGGTGTTGTAGAGGATTTAAGGAAATGGGCTTGTAAAATGATGAGACTATTCAATTAAGTGCTTTTAAAATGATGAGAACATTAAAACTTGTAAATTTGTCACAAAATGGTGAGAGAATTCAAACTTGAAAATGATTTCAAAATGAGAAGAGCATGGGTTGATTTTTCTTGTAAAATGGTGAGAGTGTTCAAAAGATTGCTAGCAAAATCATAAGAGCACAGGATCAAAATAAACAAAATTACAAGATAATGTTTTTGTTTATTTTATCAATTTATTTATAATGTTTTTTGTATTTTTTGGGATAAGTAATAGAAATTAAATATTAACAAAAGGATTAAGGAACTACCTAACTTAAGAGATGCACTTCTACAGGTAAGATTTCAAACAACTAAACTAATTACAAAGGGGATCATGGATATAAATAATGGCTCAAGGAACCAACTAATCAAAAAGATGCACATCCAAGAGTAGAAGTTACAATAAAAAATAAAGCCAACTAAAATGGCCCCTATGATCCTTTTAAGGCAACAATGCCCACCAAATAGTAGAAAAATGATAATATAACAATACATAGTGCTAGGTAAATCTGAAAAATCATTCAATAGGAAAAAATCATGTGTTGATGTATTTATATTCACTTGTTTATATGAGGAAGCTAAAAAATATTATTTAGGTTGAATTACTTTGTAGAACTAGTGTTGAGTGTGTATACAATGCCTATAAGTAATAAGTATGATCATAATTAGTTAAGGATTTTCTAGGTCATTTTCAAATGTTTTTGTAATTTTCAAAGGAGGTCAACTCAATCGAGAATTATGAGAGACTAAATGGTCTAACTCACAAAATGATGAAAGCGTTCAAACTTGGAAATCTCTAACAAAATGGTGAAAGCATATAGAAAAGGGGGACTAAGCTGACCTCAATGAGAATTGAGTGTGGCCTACGTATTCCCATTAAAACCTCAATTCATAGTAGTTATTCCCACACAAATGGTAGGGAGAGCCAACCAGGTCACAACAAGCTCTAAAACTAAGGTAAATGGTAAGGAAAATGATAATAGTAATGGCATGGTAATGTGGAAATGCATGATAAAATGTATTATTCCTAATTTGCATATAGGTGGTTATAATTAGGAAACAAAATCATAAGTTAATGATAATAATTTTCCCATGGAATTTATAATTAGTAACACAAGGTGGAATATTAATTTTCCCATAGGTGGTATTAATCAATGGCATTAGATAAATGGAAATGAAGGATAGCTTGCCAGATCCATTGTCACACTACTCTCATACACTACCATTTAAATACATATTTATAAAACTATTAAAACTAGATCAAAATCCCCTCACACAAGGTGTGGGAAGAATCAAAGGACCCAAGATCAAAAGGTTTGGGTAAGGAGGCTAAAAAAAGGCTTTGGTCAATAATAAAGGAATGGTAAAATGGTATAAGTCATGACATAAATAAAATGTCGATATGGAAATTGGGTATAATGATAATATGATTTCCACTAGGTGATAAGATAAGGTAAATGGTAGGGTAAATGGTAAATGGAAAATTATTGTACTATTGTTTTTGACATAGAGATGCACATTCTAGTCAACATATGAAACAACTAGAATAATCAATCATTAAAATTGCTAGCCCACACCCTTTCTAAATAGTTTCTCTATCAATAACCTATTATAGATTTAAACTCCAAAAATGTTATTGTGATATTCATTGGTCATTGATTATATTTCCTTCAAACTTCAAGATAATATGTCTTTGTAGGCTCTACAAATGAAAGTACATATAGGAATGGTAAATAGTGTTAATCACAGGATAAATGGTATAATTTGGATATGGATTATTTGATGATAATGGAATGTATAATGATTGGGAAACAAATGAATATTAAGATTTTCAAGCACACAATGTTTTTGATTCTAGATTTGACATAATTTTGGTTGTGGTGGGGTCAAAGACTTATAAATATGATCTTGATAGGTCTACTAGATTTTTCTATTACTTGGGCCTAAGAGTAGCTACCATCTAATTATATTGTATATTGAAAGATATATTGATATTTTCTTTGATAATCTCTTCATCATGTAGTGAAGAACTATTGTGTTCATCTGTTGGTTCCTCAAAGAGGTTTTCACTAATGAAGTTGTCTAGATTATCTCATATCACCTTTGACAAGGTTTCACTAAGGAACATTGAATTTTTAATTTGGTTATCTTCTAGGACCTCCAAAAAGGTTTCATTATAAGATGTTGAGTTTAGAATTTTATTTGCCCATATTGCCTCTAAAAATGTTTCAGTAGGATATTATTGTTCTTCTACATGAATTCGGTCTTACCCCCTTGATATTTTTCAACTAATATGTCACCATGGATGTAGTTCAACAAGGTATGATTCTGTTAGTCTTAATAGACACTTGTCAGAGTTGGAATGTCAATATAATGGCTATGTTTTGTGGTGATAATTGAATGATGAAAGGCCACACAATCCTCATAAAAGAAACTAGGATAACTTATTTTGATGTTGAAGTAATCATCCTAAAAAACAATAGAAGGATCAAAAATATATTTAAATTGATTTGCAATGAAATTGTGACCAATGTTTAAAAACCATGATTGTATTCTAATTCTAAAGTTGATTCTAACTCAAAGGACTCTAAATCCGATTTTGAGACTGATGTTGATTAAATTTATGATGTTAAATCTTATATCATTTCAATAAAAGAACCTAATTTCAATCTTGATTCTTCATCTGATGTGTATTTACTATAATTATGTCTTATTGAAGGTTTGGTTTTGGATAAATAATGGCTTGTGATGGCATAATGGGATATATAAAAATAAATTCATTTAAGACAGGTTCAATATATACTAGCTCATCTAGATGAATCCCCTCAAAGATAAGGAATAACTCAAGGGGTGACTCCATAGAGACTATATTTTCAATGTGAGACTCCTCAAAAAGGGGAAAAAGGTCAAGAGACAACTTCATAAAGACTATCTTGTTAAAGGGGTGAGGATATTTAAAAATAAGACAATGGTCAAGATAATGATTTGCCCAAAGGTGATTATAATCTTTGAGATGTGTTTGAAAAAATATTGTCTTGTTAGAATGAGGATCCTCAACAATAGGAAAGTATTATAATGTGGTTCATCATAGGTTAACTCATCATAAATTAGTGGTTCAACAATAATATCATAGTCTTAGTTTATAATTGGTTGTAAAATGTCAATTTTAAACACATTGTGGTCCTTAAAAGATGGATTTTGAAGAGGTAATGGTTGGTTTTATTATGGATCTAAGATAGGCATAAATTTTATAAAGTGGGGAATAATTGGTATAGGATGACTAATGGTTTGTGGTTCAATAATGGGATCTCCAAAAATTAGACTATCGAAGAAGGGATCAACAAAGACTGGTTTATAAAATTAAAGTTGCTCAATAATAGGTTCAAAAAATACTTGTGATGGGCCTAGAATGGTCATGACTAGGCATTACGAAGTTTAGTTGATATTGAAATCCAAAGGAGGAGGTCCTATAATAGTTACCCTTGGGAATTATGAAGTTTTATTGCTCATGCAAGCCAAAGGAGGGGAACTTAGAATGGTAACCTGAGAGCATTACAGAGCTTAGTTACTTGTGTAATCCAAAGGAGGATAACCTAAAATTCCAACCTTAGAGTGATATATATCTTGGTTACTCATGAAAAATGAAGGAAGATAACCTAAAATGGTAACCTTTAAGTGATGTAGAGCTTGGTTGCTTATGCAATCTAAAGGAGGGTAATGAGGTTGGTGTATGAAAATCAGCATGGATTGGTTTGGTAATTACAAATAATTCCCAAAGAGGGAAATATCCTCAAACACAATAGAGTGTTCATGTCCATCATAAAAATTCTCTTCCTCATAACTTGGGTTATAAGAGACCCCACTGCATGTATACCTTTGCATCATACATGGAAGGTTGTTTTTCTCATTTACTAAGATGTGAAATGTGTTTTGTAAATGTTAATAAAGGTGTGATTTTATTTATTCAAAAAAATGACAAGGTAATATTATAATATAATAAAATAATTAGTGTATTACCACACAATTATAAGAAATGATTACAAATTTACACAACTTTGATGGGTTAAAATAATCAAACTAGAAGAGGGTATGATATCCTTGAAACTTAAAGTGCAAGATAACATAACAAACTTAGGTCAAAGATATGTCAATATCATAAATTTTAGATAAAAATATGATGAGTTGAGATTATAAAATTAGAAGAGGATATTTATGATTAATAAGATAACAATGCAAACCAAGAAGCTCAAAAATGAAATAACACAATAACTCCTATGTATAAAGATAAAACCAAATATGAAACATAATGCTGACACATGGTAATAAGATGGATAATGGTCCAAGAACATAGACCATGAATGAATTCAAGATAACCTAAGTCCATAATGAGAATAAAATGATGATGAGTCTTTATAATGTCCTTTGAATATGAATGGGAAATAATACCAAAGCTTACTCAAACCAAGTGTAAATGGCAAATCGATAGCACCTTGGCCTAGAACATAGAAAGGTGATATTTTGAATTTAGATTAAAAATGAAGGAATTTGATATTTTATAAAGTGTTAAAATGGTCTAGACATAAATTGATATAATAATAACACTATTTATAAAATACAGACATAATGTTCTAAATGATGATTTGAACAAGGTAAGATATGATTTTGGTTTGGTCAATGTAATGCCTCCTTATTCAAATAAAATGGTGTATAACAAAGGTGTCTAGTTTTATGACATTTTTTGGTTTTCAAATAGTTTTCAACTCAAGAATACCAAGCAATTAAAGGATAAAAATAATAAAATACACTTAAGTGTAATGTCTAAAGTCCTAGAACTGACAAGGTTATATTATATTCTCTAATTATTTCTATATACGTTCTCTTGAGAGGATTTTACTTATTAATCCAAAAATAAAATCACATGAATAAGTAGGGTTTTTACACCCCCTTCTCTCAATATATTATATGGTGATAAAGAACTTTTAGCTACTCACCCTATGTTAATAGTATGTCTATGGAAAGTTGTGTTGTTCTAAAACTAAAGGTTTGCATGTTTAGATAGTGTCAAGTGTGGATAACACTAGAGATGCCTCACATAAATTGGATCCACATCAATCATCTTGTTATGAAAAGTTATTTTTCCTTTTCATAACCACTACATCCATCATTTTCTCAATGTAGTGTGATATCTAAATTTCCCCTATAGTCTGAGTTGGAGTACCACTAACAAAGCTTCTTTTCACCGCTCAAAATAAGTATCCCATTAGGTCAATATTGATTTGTATACTCCACCATGGAGTGGGATTGAAATGATTTTTAGAGATGAATTCCCATGTCAACTCTTCCATATAGAACCCATGAGGAGGTGATGAAATCCTACTCAAAAGCCAAAATGCATAAATAAAAGATAAGTGAAAATATTTTAGGGTCATTTTATGATCACCAAAACTATACAAATTTGAGGAGTTCCCTAGAAATGTTCTTTTCAAAATTTTAGACTAAAGGAAACCAAGGCAAAGAAAGAGTGCTTTTGGTCACCTAATTTCCCTAAAGGGGATGTGGGAGAGCATACACGCATTAATAATTCTATGAAAATAAATAAATTTGAAAGAACAATCATAAAATAAACATTCTTAAGAGTATGTATCTAAGCACCAGTGTTTATTTTATAGCACCAAAGTGATATATTTATTAAAAAGTGGCCCCTTGTCTTTAGTTAAAAACTTGTAAAAACTTTCAGAAACAACGAAGCATAAAAACAACTAATTTCCTTTTAGGTACCAAATATAATGTTCAAGACTTAACCACTTCCAAAATTTTGAATTTTTATAGCTTAGGTCATACAATTTTAAGAGGTTTTTTTCCTACTTGGAATCCCAAAGATAAATGAGAAAATAAGATTTCAAAATAAGCTCTCAAGTTTTTATTTTTCTATCTTAGAGACTAATATCGGTCCATGCAGGGATCAATGTCAGTTCATAAAAATTAGTTTCAATTGGTTCATAGAGGGTTGATACCAGTTGACTAAAATCAACATTGGTTCCTTTAAAAGAAAAAAAAAACACACAATGATCTTCATAAAAAAAAAGACTTCATAAAACAAGAATGAAAATAAAATAACTCTCTGGATATTGCAAGAAAACATTCAAATAGAGAATATGCAAGTCTTAAAACACAAAGTAAAAACTATAAAAATTTAATAAAAACCCATTATTCATGATTTCTACCATGTTTTATTATTCACACATGAACTAATTTTGGTTCATAGAGGATTGACTCTAGTCAAATAGAATTGACGCTAGTCTTTATGTAAACTATGTATTTCTAAAAAACTAAAATACATGAAAAAATGAAGATAAAACTATAATTGTAGAGACTTTAAAGAATTCATTAGAAGATATAAGAGTTTCATATTAGTCTCTTTACCTATATAGGATGCATGGTCCCATTGATCATGTCAAAATGTAGAGTAGAAATAGAAATAAAGTTAGTCAATGCATTAGTAGAGAAAAACACAAATAAGCATAAAGGACACAATGTGATAAGCCTACTCCCTCATGGGGTTTTATAAATGAATTATGAGAGCTATTGAAAGAAGGAATACTACCATCAAACATTCCCAAGAGTGTCCCTCCTTTCAAGAATGGCCAAGAAGCATGATTTTATCCAAATTTGGTGCTTTAATCCTTTGTCAATAATGAGTAGCTTGATCCTCCATCATTTATAAATCCACCAATGTCTTATTATCATAAATTTGATCACTATGTGAAAATAGTTTAAGATTTTCTATTATAATTTTTGCTTAATAAGTTTGCATGAATTAAGCTTTAAAATGGTAGTTTTAGCCCTCTTATTTATAGCTTTTTAGAAATGATCAAAATCAACCATGACCATCCATCTTGAGTTAAAAATGTGTGGCTATGAATCAATTCATTTTTGGAGGCTCAAGCCATAAATATCCCCATTAATATTTGGAAGGATGGGGTATTAATGAGGCATGGGAGGGATTAAGCCATACATTTGTTCCATTAATGGATTATGAATTCCATCCCATTGATGATTTCATAGGGTGATGAATAATTTAACAATAAATTTCCAATTAATATGTTTTCAATAACTTCCATGGATTTTCCATTTAATCCATTAACTTGGTTTAATTTGATTAAGTTGGTTTAATTAATTTTATATATTTCTTTAGAAATTATTTTTTCACTTAATTAAACTAGTCAAAATGTCAATTTAATGAGTTATAATTTGACTGGAGCATAATCAAAAGAAGATCTTAGTTGCATATGGAGAAATTCCACATTTAGAGTATTGTGAACATCAAATAACACATACATGTGACGTGTGCTTCTGAATTAGAAGAATTCAATGGTTTAGAGCATCATTTTACATGGTGGTAATTTGAATCAAAGTGATTTGAGAAAATATAATAATAACATAAAATGCATTACCCCATTCAGGGATACTTTATCCTAAATCAACACTTGTACATGACAAGTTCAAACCATTTAACACATTTTTAGTGATTTTGGCCTATATTATACATTTTCACATAATGTTGTTTAGATTGATAATTTTAGCAAAATAGTGATAGGAATTGGATGTCTACAAAAACCATAGATATTTTATTTTTATGCTATTTCTTGCTCAAATTTTGAGACATTTCAATTGGCATTTTGTAATGTAGTTAAATTTAGTTAATGCCTCTTTACTTGATATTTATTAATATGATACACTAAACTGTGTTGTGAAAATCTAAGTAAGTTTATTGTCACTAAAGTGAATGCAGTCATTAAGATAATAAAGTAGAACTTAGTGTTTATCCTTATGACTAAATATTAGTAATAGTATTTTATGATCATTTAGTCAGGAAAGGAATATTGAATTTATACTTGGACATGCTTCTTAAGGTTAAGTCTTATATTATTTAGGTATAATACTTGAATCTAAAAGTACTTTATTTATATTGTGATTTAAGTTATTCTCATGAATGAGGATACAAGTGAATCCTTTTTAACTACAAGGGTATTACATATGGTCATTTAGGATAAGGATGATGTGTTGTATCATATCCACTCATCTTATTTAAAACTGGATAATCTTGGGTTATAGAAACATACTCTTGATGCCCTTGTAATTATTGTTTTTGTTATAAGTAACCAAGTGGCTTGTTCTACTTAGCTCATAAGGGTTAACCCTAGTTTTAAGATTTAAGGTTATACTCCTTTAATTTATTTATTCAAACCATATATTGAACATTTATAATCATAGTACCAGTACTTGTGAAGATATTGTTCAGTTGTGATTACATGTGTTACTTTTCATAAAGCTATGTGAAATTAATCTTGTTTGACCTTGAAGCTAGGTATGGTTGTAGTTAAGTTCATATAAATTTAAATTTAGCATATATTATTTGAAATTAAAGAATAAACATTAAGTTAGTGAAATTCAAGGGAATGTTTATTATATTTGATTGATCATGTGTGAAAATTGGTATTCATACTCGTAATTGATCGAGTTTTTGAAGTTAAAAATTTTAAGGATGTGATATTAAAAGATAAGATTCTTGTTAATGCCACTAGTATAATAATATAAAAATTCATAGTCAATAAATCCATATTTTATTTTAGATACCTCTCACTATCATATCTAATAATCATGGGAATACTAAGAATAAATACATGAATTAATTGCCTAAATAATTCAAAGTTTTACACAAATTTTAAACACCCTATCACCCTAATCACAATGGAAAGTATAAGATATTGAATAAATCCTTAATAATTTACTAACAAATAATATTATGGATTTTATTTTGGATTGGAATTTCAATATATACCCCACAATTTGGGATTATCTAACTAACATCTATACTACCACTTGGGTAACTCCCCACTCTTTTATTTATGGTTTTGATGTTGTCTTTCCTCTATAATTAATGTTACCCTCATTTCACATATTTCTTCATAACATCATTCCTAATGAATAAATCCATTAATATTCAATGCATTCATTATACGTCATTATTGAGTGATGTATGAGTGATTTATAGCATAATCATCAACATAACTAAACAACATAACTAAACAACATAATAAGAAATTCAAAGTCCATACTTTTGATGTTTGAGACTTAGTATCAGAATTGGATTATGCTAATGAAATATAAGGAAAGTATGTAAAAAAATAGTGGGACCCCTACTTAGTTAACAAATCCTTAGACCTAGTACTTATAGATTACAAATGAAAAAAGAATATATTCTAAACGAACTAACTAATGATCAGTGTTTGAAGTAGTTTGACTATATTATGTTCTTCCTAGTTTCATTGATGTATGTTTTACACATTTTAGTACATATTAATGTCATTGTTATAATTATTTATATTTTTTTTTGAGATAACATTTATTTTAGGTCTTATTTATA